>CAKAOI010048672.1:27521-46496 GCA_916701655.1 Sebastiscus albofasciatus
ATGTTGAAATCAGGGTCTGAAATTAGCACCCGCCACCCGCCAAATAAAGGTAAATTGTTGACCGTGGCGGGTTTAATCGTCAGGCCATCCACCACTTTGGCGTAAAGGGAAAACGCTAGGGCTGGGAATAAAGAATCGGTTCCCGTTGAGAACCGGTTCCTACATTCCTTGGCACTGCATGCCTCCATGACTATCGATTCCCCTTATTGATGCTTTCCGACAGTTATGGATGCACAACGCTGTATCATGTTTTAGTTTGTTTGGGACCGGAGACATGATGGAGAGAAAACAAACACTCAAAGGTGTGGCGCTAATAAACCTGAGGGGACACACCCTACTCTTTCCCTGATAATGCTACATTGTGAACTACAGGTCACTTCTTACTGGACATTACTAAAAAATTAAATGACAATATGCAGTGAGTGTATTATTAGTATCAAATTAATAAACTTATTTAGAGACATTTCTTCTTGCTGAAACAGACGCTTGAGTTCAGACCCACGACACCCCACAGGCCGACGCTGGAGATGAAGTAAATAAAAAGCAAGGAAGATGAATCAAGATGAATCAGGAAGATGTTGAAAGCAACAGGAAGAGAGCTAGTAATGTTAGCTGTTAGCAGCCGGTGGGCAGCACAGTCCTGCTTGGCTAAATAACGGAGCTACTAACGTTAACTGAAGGTTGCATTATGATGCATTCAAGCTCTATTCGGTAAAAATGAGTATTGGGCAAAGGTAAATTAGAACGTTATCAAGATGAGTTCAAAGGTTATTAGGTAAAATTTAGTTTTTGGCGAGAGACTTGGATCATCAGGGATTGATAATAAATTCGCAAAAATGATAGACTACTAAATTTCTGGTAAATGGTAAATGGACTTGCATTCATATAGCGCTTTTCTAGTTTTCAAACCACTCAAAGCGCTCTACACTACTTGTCAGTATCCACCCATTCACACACACATTCATACACTGATGGCAGAGGCTACTAAGGTGCCAACTTTGCCCATCAGGATCTAATCTAAATACTCATTCACACGCCGATGGCTATGCCTTCAGGAGCAATTTGGGGTTAAGTGTCTTGCTCAAGGACACATCGACATGTGACCCGGAGCACTGATCGAAACACCGACCTTCCGATTGGTGGACAACCTGCTCTAACCTCTGAACCACAGCCGCCCCCTCCACTGGTACCGTGACATCCCCGAACACTTGTGCTTTTCCTAATATGGCAAGTCAATATGTCTGCTGTGAATAAGGCCCATTACAACTTTTTACCTGACCGTGTCTGTGAAGGCATATGTGATATCTGATTTGTCTACTCTGGAGAGCATTTATGAAAAGCACAGACTTTGAGTTTGAAGCATGGCAGCTTAATCTGAATGAAGACAGAGAACATGGTCTAGCAGGGGACTAGGGAGGCTCGTCTGGATTAAGGGAAAGACACACAGACCCAAATACAGACAGGTTGTTGGAAAGAAACCTGCTTAAGAGCACATGTAGCTGTGGTGCGGACATCTCAACACGACAGCTATTCATAATACACACAACTTCAGGACAAGTCAATCAAGCCAAAACCCAGGCTTGAACCCCATTGAAAATATAAGAACCCCTGAAGAATGCCATTCAATAACACAGCCCATCCAGTCTGACACAGATTAAGAGAATCTGCAACGACAGAAAGCAGAGAAACTATATACAGTATATCCAGGTGTGTAATGGCTTCTACAAAGTAGTGAATAAAGGATCTAAATGCCAGTGTAAACCAGACATTTCGTCACCGTGCCAGACAGATAAAACTTACAGTATAGATTGGGAAAAAGTACTTAAATTATATATAAATCAAAGCATGTGAGAGATAAAGAGCAAAGTTTCTCTATCTCATCCCATCCCTCAAGTTCTCTCATCCAATTCATGCTTTTACCCCTCTCTTTATAGTACAGGTAAGTCCAGCCCAAGGGGCCTCTAAGTGACCCCACCACTTCCATCACACGCCAAGCCTTGCTCATACTGAGGTGTGTAAGGGGGGCGCAGGACAGCAGAACGAGCTTAAATCCCAGTGAAGATGTTTTTGGCCTTGATCACCGTGCCCATCGATCCCTGGCTGATTCCCACTCAGATACGTCTTATTTTATTAGTGGCTTCGGCCTTCTGCCGCCCCATTCCGCTGTGATCAATACCAGCATGGGGATGGCCCATATTTTTCTCACTTTTAGTGCCTTAACGCTGTTTAACCGTGTCACCTGATAAACGACAGGCCCTCCCCAAACACTGATTTCCTATTGATTTCTCCCTCATTCAGCCATCCCTCCCTTCGTCACTCTCCCATTGTTTTTATCTCCAGTTATCTCCTCTCTCCTCCCTCTATACCTTCACCCCCACCCAACTTAAGTAGAGGATGGACCTGCCAGCCACCTTTAAACCATTTCAACCACAGACACCCATTCTGTTAAGAGTCAGCTTAGGTCAAGCGCAACGGAGCCTGGATCCCCTCTTTTAATGAGAGCTAATGAAATATTATCCAAAAATAAACACCACTTCACCTTGTTACCTATAGCATGTAAGACAAACATAAAGTCAAACCTCGGGAGGTTTGTGCTGAAAGGTTTGTGTTTCTCATTTTCCATCATTACCCACCAAACGGGCCGCACACAAACAGTGTTGGAGACCTATCTGTGTGCATGCAAGCATCGACAGAGCAGGATCCAGTGAGCACCATGCAACAGATGCTATGACAACCTGGAGGGAGACAGCTCCATCCATCATCCGCTGAAGTCCTGATGATCAAAGCAGCGTTTGGACGACGGAGGAGGATGCACTGGGAGCTCCAGCAGGGCAACATACAATCCACTTAAAGGGCTTCTATTGGGCTATAACTGTATAAACACATCTGATATGTGTACAGTCGATGGCACATTTTATGTGGAAATAGATGAACAGCAGAAAAAAAATTTGTTGTGGTCTTTTGAGATAAAATAAACTGCGTCTGAATATTGGAGAAAACAAATTACAAAAAAGGAGGATCGAACTGGTATCTGGCTGCTCTACCTCTATCTCCCTTTCTCCTCTCAGACTGTACATTATTTATGCAAAATTAAACCTGCTCCTATTCCTGCTTAGTCTGGCTCATCCACTCAGTTACCTCTTAATTGATCTCTCATCTAAGGCACTTCTGTAAATCCAGTCTGGTCCTCCCAGCCTTACTGCCATTAATGACATTAAATATGGCTCCCTTATCACCAGATACTCTGTAGATGTCTGGATCAGCTCTGGCTGGACGGGACTTCATTTTCTAATTCACAGAATAATATCTTATCGCTGTGAAACTCCTGTGTTTATGTCTTATAGAAATAGGGCTGTCCTAAATACCATTTTTTTGGGCTTTGAAGCTTTGGTAAGAAATAATGAAAAGTATTCAAAGCTAAAGGACAATGCTGCTGCCGCACTACTGTACACAAACACACCTCTACAAATAAAAAACAGTGATATCCGTCTGAGAATAACTAATAATAATGTTGAATATGAATAATAAGGAATGTTGTGGGACTATTCCTTATTTCATGTGCTATTTGGGGATTTAATACATTATTATTACATACTTATATACAGTATAAAACACTAAAAACAAAGCATTTGGAGGTTGATTACCATAGCAAAGGTCAAAGTTACTGCAATTATCTGTGTTGTTTCGTACTTGAACTTTACACATTACTTACAACTTTGCTGTTAACATTTTTAACCTCCCATAAGGGATTAATAAAAAAACTGTTTTCAAAGACAAATGGTCCACTCTTGGAAATCTGGTGTAAATTCAGGTCCACGCATGAAGTCTGAATAAGTAAACTGACACCATGAGCGTCTGTTAAGGAATCCGATAACGTGACCTGGCATCTTTTATTAGGCCTCTCACCCTTTAACAATGGGTTAAGTGATAAATTGACATTTACAGCACAGCCTGCCAAGTAACACTGGGTACAGAGCACACTGAGAAACTGACCGTGAAGTAATAACGAGCGAGTGGGCAAGAGCAGAGATTTTCTATTAACACAAGGGGAGAGGAGTTGAAGGGGTTGTGGGCTATGAAAGGACCGGTTTCTTGAACAAAACTGCCCTGCTTTAACAGCCACCCCCCGCCACCTCACCCCCCTTGCCCCTCTGCAACGTTATCAGGCTACAGCCATGAGAGAGCTTGAGCACCAGCTAGTGGTAGTGGAGCTTCACTGCCAAGACGCCCCACACCAAACACATTAATCATGACCAGGGGAGTGTAAAATTCAATCGGCTCCTTCCATCCATTTCATGTGAAGCAGACTGAAGGCCGGCCTTGTAGTGCCTGAGAAAAGGAAGGATGAAAAAAAAAGGGGGAAAAAAGAAAGAGGAGCTCCCTACACTTCATCAGAACCCCTACTTCATAACAAATGGAGTGTCTCTCTGGCGGAGGAGTGCCATCAGAAACACGCGTTCTCTCTATCCATTTAATTCCGGCAGTGGAGGAAGGGTCAGGGAGGGAGCAGTGGGTGCGTGTTCTGCTCTCCGCTCGCCGCTTCCCCAGTCACACAGTAAACTACCTTTTAGGAATTGTTTCTCAATAAGAAATGATCAGTCCATTTATCTGCACCAGGCGGGCCTGTCTCCTCACCCAGACCTCCAATATTTTTCGTTTGACCTGATCAGGGCTATAAACTAGACCGAGACACTTTCAATTTGTCACCCGAGGAGGCCTCTGCGAGTCCCATGCTACTGATTGCATCCTCCCTCCCAAATGTAAAAATTCCTCCCATGCTTGAAATCTCTTGGATTTTTTTTTTTTTTCATGCATACAGCTACTTCGAAATAGAGCCTCTCGTTCATGCTATAAAAAATGTTCTGAGAGATAATCACAGCCACACACCATGTACAGAACATGATGTTATTTTGTATTAATGAAAAGAGTCAGGCAAAAAGAGGATTTGTAAAATAATGTAAAATAATAATTAATTACTGATTATGACTTTGAATGCAAAAATATTTCTCCCTTCTGCTATACCAATACACACAATAAATGACACCGTAACTACGAATATTTTCATGTAATTCACTAATATTTACTTATTAATAGAGCATTCTAAATAAAAATATAAGTCAATATTTTAAATATAAATAGTCCTTGCACGTTATGTTTTTTTTATATGCTTGTCACTTTGCCAGATTATAAACCAGGAATGATATTCTTTACTGTCATTAAGTCCAAGCAGTGACTCCTAATGTTATGTCAATGAGAGAGCTGAGCATTAACCTCAGATCTCATGTGCATACTGACATAGAAGTGGTTGATATAGATAAAAGCCTTTATCATGGTATATTTATACCCTGGTCTGGGTGAATACTTGATTCTGATTGGCTGCAGAGTGTCCATTAATTCCTGATAATGGACACCTTACAGTGAAACTATCTGTTCACCATTTTAAATGAATGCGCTGGCTACTAAAACATCTGAATATCTTATTTACAACACTGAGTGTAATGTTAGTCCTTCAGTGCGTCATCCTCTGAACACCACAGGGTGTCGACTGTAACACACAAGCTGCAAGTTGCACTGTCCCTCTGATAGTATCACATACATGTAAGCGATCATGTCACATTCAGTCAACTCGCTACTCCAGGCCGTGGCCGACACAGAGTACACATGGCCTCTCATTTGTTCGTGAAAATCTTGATATTGATTTGGGGACAATGACATGGCTGGCTGGATAGCTAGCTAGTCTTGTTGTCAAATGATAGTTACTGTTTTTCAACCGTACGCAATGTTATTGATGTTGAATCTTGTTAGCATAATGTTAGCTTTCTGGCTCGTAGCTGAGCTAAAGGGAAATATGTCCCTTTGCCAAGTCGTATCTAAGGTCCATACTATTTACTGGAACAGTGAACAACGCTTCCATTGCATAAGAACCTTATGGGATGGTATGAGTGTTCCAGGTATTAGAAACCCTCAGGGTTACCAGGAAAACAGTGCGAAAGCATTGTGAAAAACGTTTTCTTAGGCAAGTGACCATGGTATAAGCGGGATAATGCCCTTCGAGGTGTCCATTATCAGGAATTAATGGACGACGTGGAGGCCAGAACCGTCCGACGCGCACCTCGTCGGGCATTATACCCTACATATATCATGATATGGTATTGCAAATGAGAAATAACAAGACTGGAATGTCTGTTTATGGCTAATCCAGATAATTAAATACCTGGCAACACAACGTAGAAAAATCATAAAAATAAAAATAAAAACCCTATATTGCCATAAAGCAGTCCTGCTCATTAATGGCCTAACACAACCGTAGATGTAAAGGTATAGAAAATGCATACTGTGTCAGGGTATATTGCCATATCGCACAATTCTACACTAAGATCGTGTGGGGTGAAGTCTAAGATACACAGTGAACCCCCTACAACAAACAACTAACCCTAACAAAAGACTGGGGAAAAGCAGTTATTACTGGTTGTTCATCGAGGGGAGAAATATTAACCACACTGTTTTCTTTCAAAACATCTACAAACTTTGAACGGGGGGTAATTACAAGTCACACTTGACTCGCTTTCCCATCAAACCCTTTTAAACAGTTAAACATTCTTTGAATTGGATGGAACATGTCAATGATTTTTTGACAGCACTGAAATATGGTGAGGAACACTCAACCACGCACATACAACCTGTTCAAACGGCTGCCACGTCCGAGTCACATGCACGCGATTAATCACTGATACCTCCGGCTGTCAGCTCGCATGTATGTGGTTACACAACACTAATGGGCAACTGAGTGGAACGGAAAAACACATGAAGAAATTTAGACTCCTCTCTTACTTGTTTTCATCCTCGTTAAAGACATCAGGTGGGGAGAAGCATGCTTCCCGTCAGATGACACAGAGACAGATGCGGCGTTGTTTCACTCACTATACTTTTGAGGATACCTAAAATACAAGACATAGACACAAGACATGAAGACATAAGATAGTGTTTCTTATTGAGACACTATCAATAAGAAAACTATGTTATATTGGCCCATGACAGATTCAATACTTTGTTTAATAAAAAGTGAATTGGTTTCTATTAAGAAATTCAACATTTCTTGTAACTCAGTTTGGACTAATTTGCGTCACTCAATAACAGATAAGGTCGAACAAGAGGATTTAAAGCTTTTTGTTGCTTACAGTTTGGTGGTCATGTTTAAATTGTTTGTATTAAATGTTTGTATTTGCAGTGGCAATGATGCTGTGCAACTGCACTCCATATCTCAATAATAAAAGATGATATCTAGAATGATTAACTATATTTTTTACAGCTTAAATGTCTCTCACTTTTACAGACACACGGCTGTCACAAAGAACGTGGCTCAGCTTCACAAATAATGCAAAATAAAATAAATGATAGCGTAAATGTATTAAAAGGTTATGTAATAAGCAACATTCAGATTATTTTAGCTACCTTCTCCTGTTTATTCAGTTCTATGTTACTACACGATGTGCTTCTGTGAACCAGAAAACGTGTTATCTCACTGATGATGGTGTGCTTTACGCAGGCTTTGCAGTAAATATTTTGCATCCGTTCAAGTTTTGCTGAAGTTTCTATTTCTCATTTTGTTTGATTTCAGCAGCCTCAGGAAGGGGACCTTAATCTTGTAGGTTATTTGGTAAGGTTTATGGGTTTTAGCTTGACTTTTGTTTGTCCACACACTCAAACAATTTGACTCGTCAATTCAGACAGAGAATAAAATCACTTAGACAGAACTCACATTTCACTGGACAACAGATCACCAAGGACAATATACCGTATACAGCTTAAAAAAAGGGAAAGTGGCTGCCGATAGGTGCAAAATGACCTGACCATAACTGGTTGACGGTAACCCTAACCTGGTTACCTGAGGTGGCCTGGGAAGCCCTGGAAGAAAAGATATTGTGTATAATGTAGTGTAGTGTATTGGGAGATCCAGATTTTGCACATGATATTTAGGTAAGTGGGATATTCAGTCATGATTGACTAATGTGTGGGATGCACTTCGCATTGTTTTTAATTGATACAGCTAATGCCTAATTACTGAGTTTAATTGGGTAGTAACTAATAACCATTACTGACTAATTGACTCTAGAGGCAAACCGTTATTTCCGATTTGTCCACTACAGACTGTTGTACTCTGTTGATAGCGGAGGGTAAGAGATGCTGTGTTGTAGCCATGCTGAAGATGAAAGAGATTTGAACTGAAATAACCACACATTCGTTGTAGTGACTTGAGTCTTGAGATGTAACTGCAGACTATGCATGTAGTTAATCATCATGCTAATGGGCCCAGTGACTGTTAAGAAGCCATAACTTCATTCCAACTACTCCTTTGTCATTCTCCATGTCTAAGGTAACATGCCCAAAGTCCATACTCACCTCATGTCACCTATAGAGATACCAACATCCACTGCCCTGTGATGATAAACACCACTTTTCTTTTCCTGCACTGTGTGATTGCTTCTTCTTTCCCTGGAGAATGCTGCATCTTCCTTCAACCAACAACACAAAATCAGAGTATCAGCCAGGCTTAACTTCAAAAACATATAATTGAGATTTCTACTTATAGACTGTGCTGGGAATGCATTCACTTTGCAAAGGAAAACAACTGCAGGATACACACTGAGGAGTCCTAAACTGATTCATTAGTGCAGCCATACTTGTTAGTTGTCAGTGTACAAGTATCTGCTTGTGCCGCTGGCCAGACAGAAAAATGCTACCCTGTAATTTCCTTCTTTTTTCTGAATGCTTTTTGCCATCTCTGCAGGAGCCGTCATCACCACACTTTCTTTTTAAGGTCTGTTTATGTTAAATGTGTAGGTCGGTGAGATAAGAGGAAGCCATACCACTGACACCAAAGAGAGGGGATAAAAGCAAGTAACCGTAAACTGGTAAAATAGAGATACACATCTCCTGCAAATGCACACTTATCTCAAATGGTAAATGACTGCATTTATATAGCGCTTTTATTCAAAGTGTTTTACAATTTGCCTCTCATTCACCCATTCACACACACCAATGGCAGTGAGTGAGCTACCATATATAGCCAACACTAGGGATGCACCGATAAAGATACCAGATTGGATATTGGCCCAATACTGACTCAAATAGCTGGATCAGGTATCGGTGACAATGGGGCCGATCTATTCAATTAAATTCTGGAATTTCAATTCCTGTTTAAGTTTTGACCAATTTGTTGCTGAAAGGTCTACACATGAATTGTAACTCCTGTTAATTATTATTATTATTATTATTATTATTAATGATATTAATAATAATAATAATAAATATTTTAATAATTAACTAATTAATTAATTTTGTATCATTTTGTTTTACAAACTTAGGAAAGCGATGTTTAAGTCAAGCCTGATGTTGTCTTACAGATAAATAATGATCCCAGTCTTTTCCACACAGCTTATTAATTAAACACTGGTATATTGGATCAGTGCTCGATATCAGCCAAAACCCAAAGCCCAGGTATGCCTATCAGAATTGGGACTGAAAAAGTCAGTTCGGTCCATCCCTAGCCAACACGGTATGTGGAAATAAACTTATAGCCAGCAACATATTGATTATATTGTATTGCTTCTGATGTCTTTCATCTCTCTGTGAGATATGTGTGAATTTTGAGATGCATGTTTACATAATCTCCACAAAAAAAAATCCTTTCTTAGTAAATGTAATAATCCATTCTGGTGTCTGACAAGAAGCAGCTGCATTATCCAACAACTGAAGTGCAATGGTAAACCTAAATAATGTTAAGGAGAGAGGATGGATAAGAAGCAAAATATTAAGTATGCTCCACAAGTGACTGTCTGCAGAGATGGTAAGGCCAAAAAAAATCAGCTGACACAAACAAATAGCCCCCAAGTGTACTAAGTTGAAACAAATGCATACAAACATGCATACAACCTTTGTGCTGTAACTGATGGCAAGACCACAACTGTCTCGTAAATTAGCCGCACAATGTCTGCCACTTCTGAAGTCTATAGAACGCTTTAGAATCGTAAACACTAGGGCTGTGTATTGGCAAGAATCTGGCAATAAGATACGTATCACGATACAGGGGTTACGATGCAATATATTGCGATATATTGCGATACTGTAAGTAAGGCGATATATTGCAATTTTTTAAAAATCTAATTTTAGGAAAACTATCACAGTATAAATAACACTGCTATATGCATAAAATCTGAGCATAAAAAGTTAATTTTTTTATGCAATCAGAATAATAGAATCTGCATTTGCATATCTTTGCAAATAAAGAAAAGTATTTCCTGAGTTAATCTTTGCTTGTAAACTAGTAATTAGAATTCAAGGGCTTTTGAGAATTAATACAGTATCACAAAACACAATATTGCAATACTCAATATTTTCGTCCACCCCTAGTAAACACTGAGTCAGTGCTAACAGACAGAAATATGGATCATGTAACCTTAATCCCTGACTATTTTTAATTTAGGAATTGCTTTTTAAAACTAATATTTCTTAATATAAGGAAAACCTGTCTGCCATGGTGGCAGGTGACCTGAAAGTTTTACCTGCCCCAGCCAACATTTACCCTGTTAATTGGAAGGTGGCAGGTGCTAATTTCATTCCCTGGTTAATATCTTTGTCTTGTTTTATCAAATTCAACATTAGCTAGGTAAATGCAAACAAACATCTGTCAGTTAAATACATTGTTAGTATACACACCTTATAGACTTCACATAGCACATTAACTCTGGTGAAACACACACTTTACACACGGCCGGTAACTACTGACTGATGAACGTTTAAAATATGGATGTATAAGCAGGTGGACTCCTCCACAACAGTCAGGTAGACACAACACGACACACTTGTCTAGAAGCGAAACCAGCAAGTAGGGAAACTCTCGCGAGATCATTAACGTTAGGCTTTGACCCTGGCATCGAATAGTAAGCAAGTCTCGCGAGAGTTTTTGCAGATCTCAGATCAGATTTCGTAATTTGTAGGTTACCTTCTAGAATATGACCTCGTGGATGTATTAACCCAGGAGTCAGCAACCTTTACTATCAAAAAGAGACATTTTAGGCAAAAACAAAACAAAAAAAAAATCTGTCTGGAGCCGCAAAACAAGGTCACAAGGTAACACAGTTTATAGTCTCAGTATATAGTATATAAGTCTAATGCAGTGAGGGTCAAAGTGCAAATGTACTACGGAGTATTAAGGCCACATTGAGGGGAAAAACATCTGAGATTTCCAGAATAAATTCCTAACTTTACAAGAAAAAAAGTTGTAATATTCCGAGAATAAAGTCATAACTTTACGAGAAAAAAAGAAAATAGTACGCAAAATTACTACTTTATAATATTATGACTTTATTGTCATAATATTCCGACTTTTTTCTCGTAACCCTATGACTTTATTCTCGAAATCGCAGATTTATTTTTTCCTCCATGCGGCCCTAATACTCCGTCGTACCGTCGTACCATAGACCTACAACAATGATACATAAAAATTAAAATGTAAACAAAAAACAGTTATTCATTTCCATTTTTATAAATCCACGGGGAGCCACTGGAGAGGAGCTAAAGAGACGCATGTGGCTCCGGAGCCGCAGGTTGCTTAGAGACCCCTGTATTAAGAGAACCCAGTTGATACGTATTTTTTCTTTCTCAGCACTTTCTTCCGATGCTCTCAGTGCTGCCCACTAAAGGCTGAAAGGTGTATTGCAGCAGTCTGCACACCCGACCTGCAGCTGAGAGCTTCACCTGCCCTCTGGTGGGCATCAACCCCTGGTTATTTTGTGATAATTTCATGTAAACTACCATGTATGTCTAATAATGCACACAGTGCACTTTCATAGACTAAGTTACTGGAGTTACCCTGCACTATATTCATTTTTAACAGTCTCTTCTGTACTACATTCACTTTTTTTAATAGTCGTGTATCTCAGTTGTTACCCTGCACTATATTCAGTTTTAACAATTTTCTTCATCTCCTTGTATTTTTATATCTGGTATATTTTTTTTGTACTTTGTACTTTGCACAACTAACTTTTTACTGTCTTTTTACTAACATGTTTTTGCACTATGGAACTGTGATGCTGGAAACTTGAATTTCCCTCAGGATCAATAAAGTGATTATCTACAGTATCTATCTATCTATGTAAACATAATATAATTTGAAATATTAAAAGGTATTAAAACTAGATTTTCACACAGGGCCCCTTTGTAACACTTAAGATTGGGTGAAAAAATACAGGAGCCACCAAATCTTCGAGGTTTTTAGTTGTGCTTTTGTGGTGCATAATGTAATTATCAAAATTGCCACAAAAACACAATCTTTATATGGTAGAATACTACCTGCCCCCAGATTTGCTCTGTGGTTGATTAAAAAAACATTCACATAGATATATGTAACCTTTGAGCACAAAACTGAAAACTTTTAAAACTAGATTTTGACACAATTGGATCTCAAGACTGGGCCTAAGATTAGGTAATAAAGCTGGACCCTTATGTCAGTTAATATTGTGCTTTAGTGTTGCATATTCCCAAACAAAAGTTGCACACGGCAATCCTGAGCTGCAACAGCACATCCACCTTAAACCTGACATGAACACATCATAAATACTCTTGTGTAACTTTCGGTGGCTAACCCTGCGGTCGACATGTTCGCACATCTGTGCAAAAACATTCCTAAATATTTGTTGCGCTACAGATCACTGCAGTTAGATCCATATGTTCACTATAGTGCATTTCTAAATGGATTACTGCCTCATAAACCTAAAGCAAATCAACCATTTTGAAGTTACACACTTATCACAAGGGGAACTAATACTTAGACACTCATAACTGGCTGATAAATACTGATGATCTTCTGAATCACTCCATGTAGGCGCAGTTTGTGGTACAACAGTGACACCTGCTGGCAAAGTAGTACACTGCATAAAAAGTAAAACTAACACTCGGTGCATGACAATAAGGCTTTATTTGAGGATGTGAGGAAGAAATGACAGGTGACAGTTTTTATCTCAGAGGTGAGCAATTACAAAGGTCTACAGATTACTGCTTTGGCTGCGTACATATTCAGTATCAGCACAAACCATCATCATTTGCAATAAGTCCTACAAGGTGATCTTAAGTGTATAGTCTACATCAGAGTACCATTTAACATGCAAAGGTACTTCATTTGTATATCCATCTAATTTGATTTGGTGTACTTATCTACGGTATGGCGTGTTGTTCTGTGGTTTGGTTACAGTTTCACTGACTCTACCTACAGTAGTAACCTCAAGATCTACAAAAAACCATGCAGGCAGAAGTGAGACTTTGGTGACGGCGACCTTGCTGGTTTGAAAGCAAATGACAAACCTTTAATATACTGCTCACTGGTGCTTCCAAATACCTCTGAAGAAAATCATAAAGTTCAAATAAAAAACAAAAGTACAGTCAATGCTGGAATGGAAATCACAAATAATCTGCCATTTTGCTGAACACCTGGTAGATGATGTTGATGGTAACAAACTGGGGACAAAAAAGTACAATAAGGTGTAAGAAACCGTAAGAGGAAAGGCAATTATGATGGCCAAAGAGATCGTTGAAAATCGGATAAATGCTACTGTTTCTTTGAGGCTCTGGATGCATGTCTGGTCTTAATGCATTTTTATGTCATCACAGGAACAAATGGCACTTCATTTTTAGTTTTGATTTCACAGCTTTTCATTTAAAAATGGGTGTATTTACACATTCCATCTGAATATGAAATGTGAAATAGTCTGACAAAGAAAGAAATTGGCACAGAGTGGTGACAAGGCCACTATGTATGGAAAAATGAAGGTCAAAAAAGTAAAGCAGTCTTTTTTTCACAGTATCATTATAAGATAAAGAAATCTGTTTCCTTCTGCAGCAAATTCCTGAAAATATATATCACTACATTCTGTATGAAGGTGCAGAAAGTTAAGAAATCAAAAATAAATTGGAGATAAAGTGAACCAGTTAAAAACATAAAGGCACCCAGGCTACGGGGGGGGAAAGCAAATTAACCCGAAAAACTAAGTCTCTCAAAGGGAATCCTCCTCACAAACCATTGTCTTCCATTATTTATCATGCAGCAGGAAAATACAGCAATTAAAAAAATAATGAAGCCAAGAACCAGGTGTGGACGGGCCCTGTGGCACACGAGCCATTCCCTGGACCTGAGCCTGCTCTGACTATGTACAGGTATGGATGAGGTGAACTACGTGACCATACTTAAAATGGACACAGCCTGGTCTCATCTCACATTCATCACCATTTACTCTCCGATCACATATAAACTACATCACTGCCGAAAGGCGAGACAGATGCTTTCAAATGAAGTCACGTGTGTTAATGTCAACGCTAAAAATGTGTCCATTTAATCTCATTCTAGCATGGCCACATTAAGTGTGGAAGGGGTTGTGCAGGTGGACATGGACAATAAATATATATTACATCTTTATATACAATGAAATGGAGAGGGGCACAGTGGCAATTTGAGAGGGTGTTTTCTCCTTTTAGTTCAATGAGTCTTCCTGCCTTAACATGATGGAAGGATGGTAAGATTCAGAGGACCCGGGACCTCTTGCTAGCCAGTGAACCGTGCTGAAAGAGAAAAAGGGACAGGAAAACCGTTACAACGATATATCTGGGGATCCAGCCACAGTGAACTGACAACTTCAGACAGTTACATTCACAAATAATAACAAGCTGGAGTATCTTTCTTTGATCTACCTTAGCCTGCTTGTAAAAGTGCGGGGCCAACTCGACCAACCAGGACGACTCAACAGCAGTCACATCTCGCATGTAGTATTTTGCCGTCTGCACCACCTCATTGAAAACAACCCTGGAAAGGAGGCAATGTAAGATACTTTAAGTGTAGCTTTGGAAACACTTTTAACCTTTAAATGTCCTTATTAAGAAAAAAGCAATGGCAACATTTTCTCTTCGCATTTTGTATTTCCTTGGGGCGATTACAACAATAAATCAATCAAAACATATAGTTTTTTTTTCTCTACCGAACCGTTGAGACGCTTCATAGTAAAAGAAAAATACAAACCATGTACTATTATTATGCTATTAATAGGTTAGTATTCCATCATTTGTCAATTTGTTACCATGAAATTAGTAGTATTACCAGTACTAGTATTCTTCCCATGTATTTATTCTAGCTATTTTCCATATTTACAGTAGGCTACTTTGAAAACATCTCAGAAACGGAAAAAATCAGACAGATATATTTTTTTCATCAAATATATAATGGAATAACATTAAATATATTGTATTAATTTAACAAATAATATTGACAACAGTGAATGTTAATTAGAAAATTGTCAATTTATTATCTTAAAATCACTATTTTTACCTGTAGGACAGGAAAATTCAACCGTTTGGTAGAGCATGTCTTTAGACAGTAAAAAAATCATCCATAGTAAATTAAATAAATTAATTGAATACATTTTTTGCTTTACATTAGCTTTACTAGCTTAACCATAAAAGGACAACTGAACCGTTTGGTAGAGCATGTTTTTAGAAAATTATTACTTTTTATTTAAGTATCAAGTTACATAATTCTGTTAATTAAGACCTCTGAGACTATAATATGTCAAAAGAATATGTCTCTCTTTGAAAATTAGACCAAACGGAGTCCTGATGTCTGGAGTAATTTTTTTTGTTGCTAACTTCCTGTAAGAAGGCAAACTAAACAGGCACGCTATTTAAAGACAAAGCGTTTTTTAGTAGCATAATATACCTAAACCGAGTGGTAGAGATGGTTCAATCAGGTTGAGTTAAGTCCAACACACTTTTAAATAAGATACAGTGACTCAAATCGTGCGCTACCAAACAGTCGAGCAGAACATTAAAGGGTTAAGTCGGACAGCATAAATGATAGTCTAAAATGTATGCAAATGATCAGCACACCATACACTTACAAGAACAAGGGAGCAAAAGAAGACACCACATTACTAACACTGCTGCAGAGGAAAAAGCACTGACCATTTTGGAGGTTTCTCTCCAAACAGCACAGAGTTGGGGTGAATGTGAAGCTCACGATCGTCTCGTAAAGTCCTGGCAGAAGAGAACGAATATGAGAGTGAGTCATCATGTGATTTAAAAGAGGAACGAAAACTGAAATAATGACATGACATCTAACAGAAGAGTGATAAACAGCAGGAAGGCACTCTCACCGGTAGGAACCAGAATGGTGAATGCGGGCTGCATTAGCGAAAAACCCATATACAATGCACTTCAAGATCACATCAGGGTCACCTGTGTGCAAAAGAAAGAAGCAATGACAGTGATGACACAGTTATGACAGTGATGCAAAGGGTGCATTCAAAGTAGCACACATTTATATGATTAAAAACGATCTATATCCCACGTTACATGAAATAAACATGACACATACAAACCTTCACTTGAAGTCCGCGGCACCTTAAACTTGTTCATGAGACGCCGGAGCTGCTCTCGTACCGTCACAGCCCGGAGCAGACCTTTATAATTGAGGAAGTGTTCCTGACACCACTGGGAGCTCTTCTGGTGCTGCAGGAAAGAGGAAAAGGTTTTGATCAGAGTCAACTTTTTCCCCCTTACTTTTTGCTGAGTTGGCAAGCCTAAAGTGTTGTAATCACCGTCACCGACCGAGCCATACGCTGCACATATATTCGTACACATGCCATACCTTAATGAATGCTTCATACACATTCAGCATGGTGAGGTGGTCTCCCTCCGCAACTGCAAATTTCCTGTGCTCTCGGGCCTGCAGGGTGAGATAGCAAAAAAAAAAGAAACGGGATAATTGTTACGCTGACGAAGCATTTCTGCCAAATGTACAACATGCTCCTTTTTGAAAGCCGGTTTTCACTTACGGCAGCTTTCTTCTGATTGGGCGGCACAACAAATATATTCTGAATCTGCATCATTGCCGCAATGGTGACAATCTCTTTGGAGCAGCCGAAGTTTCCTGACTCGAGGAGCATCTTGGCAAACATGGGGCTGAGGGGAAACTCTGCCATCCGCACGCCCATGGGATCAGTCAAACGTCCGTAATGGTCCAGACCTGCCAAAAGACAGCTGGTTAAGATTCCGCATCATGTGCAAGGACACTTCGGCTTGTAGATGCTTGCCGACAAAGATTTTTTTTTTAACAGTAGTGTTGCAGTTGAAGGACAGTTTCACTTTTTACTATGCTGCCCTGCTGACAGCCGTGTTTCTTACCTCCCAGAGCGTAGAGCAGCTCCAGAGCCTGAACCATGGTCTGAGCTGGAGGAGGCTGCAAAATAAATTAAAAAAAATTCAACAAAATGCATGTTAAGTCCAACAATTACAACATTTACTCTGATAGACAGAATCAAATGAGAATCTGGTGCACTTGGGAAGTCTCGTCGTTACATCTTTTAAGGCACAGACACACAACGACTGCATTAATTTTATGGTTTCTGTGCATTTTCCCCCAGAGGCCAGGAGCCATTCTCGCTAATTAAAATGTAAAGTACAATTCCTTTCACAGTGGGTGAACACATCACAGCCACCCCCGTGGATGCAAAAGAAGCCACTCACAGAAAGGAAGCTGAACCGCAGCACGTTGTCGATGCCTAACGCTTTGAGCTGCAGGATGACAGGGGCCAAATTGCTGCGCTGCATCTCTGGCACAGTAGAAGCAGGCAGTTTCTCAAAGTCCTCCTCTGATGAAAGGAACAGAAGCAATAAGGAACACAGGGAGGGAAAGTGACAGAGAAACAGGCAGAGAAGGTGGGGGGGAGGACGATAAAACTACAACACTTTGCCACAAATGTTAACAATGCGCAATTCCTCTACGACACATACCATCATTGTTCTATTCTGACAAACTCACACATACCTGTGTACAGTCTAAAGCACTTCCCAGGTCGGTTTCGTCCGGCTCTCCCAGCCCTCTGGCTGGCTGAGGCCTTGGAGATGGGCGTAACCACCAGCGATTCGATGGCAGTGCGAGGGTTGTACGCTCGCAGCTTCACAAATGCACAGTCGATGACGAATACAACTCCATTTATAGTGATGGAGGTCTCAGCTACGTTAGTGGCCACCACGACCTGGAAGAATCACAAGACACTAATTAATTAAATTACACTCATTTACCAGCTATTGTCTCTTATATCGACACCTGTTATGGCAAGCCGTTTTAGCATTTAATCGAACCACACTCCTATCTGTAATTACATTTTAGAGATATATAACAATAACAATAATATTCTTACTAGTAGTAATTGTATTTCCAGATATCTACAATTTTTATTGTACTAGTCAAAACTAAATTTAAGATACCTTTAAATTAGGGCTGATTAGAATATTTAATCCCAAATTAATCACACATTTTTTATCAGAATGATGTATTCACTTCACATATGGTTGATTTCCCTGCAACAGAGACAATATCTGGAAGTCACAATTTTCCGTAATTTTGTGTGCTATTAATTAGCATCTCTGCCATTTTATATAAAGCCCAAATACCTATGTAAAAAAAAAAAAAAGTTTTGTTGAGAGGTGCAACAAATATGGGCTGTGATAGATGGATATCCATGACAACTACTTCTCTTGTTCCATGAATTAAAATAAATCCACTAAAATCAATGTTAAGAAATTTATTTATTTAGCATTTTTTAGGTTAGCCGGTTCCAGACCTTTGAATTGCCGCCTACATATCAACAATTCAAGTGTAATGAAAGAAGTGAAAAGAAATTGCAATTCAGTCTGATTACCAGTATGCTTTTTGGTATTGCTTGGATATCAAATAGTCAAAATGCAAACTATAATTAGAATATAAAAATTACATCTGATTTCTTCTTTCTATAAAAGCATGAAAATTAGGGCTGATCGACTTAGTCGATTAATGGTTGATTTGGTCTTAGTCAACTACGATTTCTTTAGTTGATTAGTCATTTTTTAATGCTTTTTTCATGCTGAATAACATATTGCTAAGAAACTTATGAG
>CAKAOI010048672.1:46516-83235 GCA_916701655.1 Sebastiscus albofasciatus
ATTTATTTAGCATTTTTTAGGTTAGCCGGTTCCAGACCTTTGAATCGCCGCCTACATATCAACAATTCAAGTGTAATGAAAGAAGTGAAAAGAAATTGCAATTCAGTCTGATTACCAGTATGCTTTTTGGTATTGCTTGGATATCAAATAGTCAAAATGCAAACTAAGACTCGTAAGACTAATCAACTTAGTCGATTAATGGTTGATTTGGTCTTAGTCAACTAAGATTTCTTTAGCTGATTAGACATTTTTTAATGCTTTTTTCATGCTGAATGACATATTGCTAAGAAACTTATGAGCACATTTCTGGTAAACACAAGATTTAAAGGAAAGGAACTCAGTTCCACAGATCTGTCAACTGAATCAACTAATCAATTAGTCGACAAAATCGTATGAGTGTTAGTTGACTAACAATTTCTTTGGTCGAGGACCGCCCTAATGAAAAACAAATGCAGCACGTTTACCTTGCGAACAGAGGACGGCATCCTCTCAAAGACCTTCATCTGCTCAGCGTAAGGTAGACCAGAGTACATGGGTAGGATTTTCAGGTGTTTCTTCATGCCGTATCGGGACAGAGTCCTGGCCTGTTCCTGCAGAAGGGACACCACCTTCTCCACCTCTTCCTGAGGGAGAAAATACAAGAAGATGATAAGAAGAGAACAAAGACAGAGAAGAAAGACAGGCCACGAGGCTAGAATATAGTAATAAAGGTTGAGTAGTATTACAGATATAGCCACTAACCTGCCCAGTAAGAAAAGCCAGGACATCTCCGTCATCCTCTGTCTCGTGGATCTTCAGCACCGTCTCCACTGTGGCCTTCACGTAGTCTGGCACAGGACTGAAAACAAACAAAAAGACACTTCAGTAGTTAAATGATGCACCATTTCAGTGAGTTCATCTCAGTCTGGATCATGTGTGTTGACTACCTGACGGTGTAGAAGACGTCCACTGGAAAGGTGCGTCCCTCCACTGTCAGAATTCCACACGTGTCCTTGTTGGGATCGCCGGACTCGTTCAGGTTGAAGAAGTCATGGAATTTCTTCAGATGAAGGTGATATTACAGAATATTAAATCATGAAAAGGGATATTTGCCAGTTATAATACAGAGAACATGATTATATTTAAAGTGGAAGTTAATATTCTTTTTATCAGCTCGTGTTTTCCTTTGCAGCAACAAAAGCAAAGCCTTCATCTGGCATCTTTAAAACGTATGCAACTTACTGCTGCAGTATAACTAATTTGCATGTGTGGATAAAATTATTTTTAAACAGAAAATTCAGTAGATGTCTGATAGAGCATTTTCAGCTGACTTGTTTAATGCTGAGCGCAGCCGTGGCCTGATTGTGTCTTTTCCTTTCATCAGTGTAGCGCAGATGTCAGTACAATGTGATCTGACCCGGCATCAACTTTTCCCCTCTCTGTCTTTGTTTCCTCTCTGTTCTCGCTAATCAAGCATATCTGTTCATCTTAATGATGCAGTCACCTTGGCATCCAGAGTGGCAGAGGCCACAATCAGCCGCAGGTCTCGCCGCTTTTTCTGAATCTTCAGAAGAATCAGGAGGGAACAGAGGAGTAGAGTCAGAAGTCACGACTTTCAAGGATTATTTTCATGCAAGTAAAGGATAAATTGTTCCACTGACAGAATCAGCTGGAATTACCTTCTTTAGTAGACCAATGGCTATGTCTGTATACAGGGTTCTCTCATGTGCTTCATCCAGCATCAACACACTGAGGATAACAGCAAAAAAAACATACATAGAGTGAATCCAAATCAGTTTTTATAACAAAAACATGTTTACATTTCCAATAACAATTGGCCTTTTTCACAGAAGACATTCATTTAAGCAGGAAAAGCTTAAAGGGTAACTTCTGTATTTTTCACCCTGGACCCTATTTTCCCATGTTTTTGTGTCTCACTCACTAATGGGGACAGCAGTTTCTGAAACTGGTCCAGTATTGAGGGAGAGCGCCTGTAGACGGCAGCTGTTCACGAGCTGCATCATGGTGCTATTGGGGCAAGCTGGCACCGTCATTTACGTCCACTAAAAGTGCTTGTTTCTGCCATGACGGGCTCAGATTTGTGTCTGACATTACGGGAAGAGTCTTGCTCAAAGGAGAAGTCTCATTCTGAAATCTGGGGAGGTGACGTGTTGCCGGAAGACAACGGTGGAATAGTGGAATACATCCCTGGTGGAAACGTGAGTGCCAGACAGGCATAGTTTGTTGTGTTGGAGTACAGAAAGCGTAGCTTAGTGTTATCTAAAATATCTTAAATGTCATGGCTGATTATTTAGATGATTTCAATGTGGATGAGGTCTTTGAATTCAATGGCCGCCTGTATTTATTTGAGCCGAGTATACGGATATTCAGATTTCAAAATAAGACTCCCTAAGGGATAACTTAAGTATTTTTCAACCTTTCCCATGTTTTTGTGTCTAAGTGACTAATAGGGACAACAATTTCTGAAATTGGTCCAGTATTGAGGGAGTACGCTGCAGCCGCTAGCCGGGAAACAAGCTGTAATGTATTCATTTGGGGCAACCTGTCACCATCATTTACATCCATTAAAAGTGCTTGTTTTTGCCACCGAACAGGCTTAGATTGTTATTATAAGTGTCTGACAGCATTATGGAAAGGACCAGGTTGAAAAACACCAAAGTTATCCTTTAAGCAGGACTTGGACACAATAAAAAGATCAGATCAAACAAAAGGTAAGAACATTTTTCATATTTCTGTAGGGTCCTTTCCATAATGTTGTCAGACACTTATAATAACAATCTGAGCCTGTCAGTGGCAAAAACAAGCACTTTTAGTGGATGTAACGTTACAATGACACTGCACACTTGCCATCAAAGCTCGTTTTGAGGCTGCTGGTTACAGCGCTCTGCCTCAATACTGGACCAATTTCAGAAAGTGTGGTCCCCATTAGTCATTTAGACACAAACAAATGGGAAAATAGGTTACCCTGTAATTCCATTTATCTGCTTCAGTTTTAGGGTCTTGGTATTGTTTGTGTTGGATCACAGCTTACTGGGACACTGCTGACACACACATAATACCTTAATTACAATCACGTACCTGTATTTTTTCAAAAGGGGATCAGCCATCATCTCCCGCACCAGCATGCCGTCTGTAAGAAACTGAAGCACACAGGCACAGTTAAGTACTGAAAGGAAAACCAAACACAGCTTGTGATGAAGACTTCAGAACATCTGGCGGGGAATACCTTGATCCTCGTGGCGTGGGGATCAGAGCAGTCATCAAATCGGATGGTGTAGCCCACCTCGTGTCCCACCAGGGCCCCCCGCTCCTCTGCTACACGGTTAGCTACCTATCAGCAGGAAAGAGGGGGGGGAAATAGGCACGTGTCCTTCAGTGTGAGCTAAATTTCTTTCAGTGAAATGACGAAGGACATCAGTAGAGGTCTTACAGAGATAGCAGCCACACGCCGAGGCTGTGTCACTCCAATCACCTTCCCCTCCGTGGCCCAGCCAGCCTCCAGCAGGTACTGAAAGGAATCACATGAAAGGAGAAGAATGAGACAGAAACACTGATGTTGCAGACTTTGCATAAATTATCTGATGTGGTCCAAACCCTGAGAAAAAAAGAGGCTACTAAGCATCAAGACAAGGTCATATAAAACCAGTGTGGGTGATAAACCACATGAAGGGTATCAGTCCACTGCGGCAATGTTAGATTCACTGTGACTTTGAGGACATTTTTGCCCTTTTCGGAGTATGCAAATAAACGTAGGATGCCAGTTCTCACTCATTTTACACCGTAGTATAACCAAAATTGAAAGCTGCTCAGCTCTGTACTCACTGATCTTTATTCCAACTCCATGGTCTTCATGACTTGCTTTTACCTGATAAGCATACTTTGTGATGTGCTATTGTGTGTAGCTGTGTATTGTGCGTTTTTTATGTTCTTTCTTGTATGACTGTAGTATGTTTCTTTGTCTTGACCTGCCAAGGGACTACAGATGTGAATGATCTTAAAGCTATAATCTGGTACATCTGGTGCATCAAATGGTGACATTTATGTTTTAAACTGTGCATGGTTCCTTTTAAATAAAATAATAAAATAATAATAATAAATATGCCTGTATATGTTCTTAATATGCCTTGTACAAAGTATTTCTTATATATGCACAGTCATACTTCCTGATGTGTATATGTTCTCAATATGCCCTTGTACAGAGTATTTCCATTTATAATTGTAATATAACTTGTTATTTTTAATGGAGCTTCCCAACAAAAAGAATATGACACGATTGTACCTGTATAACCGACATGACAATAAACATCTTGAATTGTTTTTTTTTTTGATGTATTACCAAAATGTTGCATGGATTAAATGATACTAACCTGAGGTAACTGCGTTGTCTTCCCACATCCTGTCTCACCAACTATAATGACAGTCTGGAAGCTCTCCACCAAGTATAAGATGTTGTTTCTGTGCTGAATAGGACACAATCAACAACATCAAAAGTTCACGTTTCAACCCCACACTCCTGCTGACACTACATGTTACATCTACAGTATATGCACGTTTCAAGAAGCCATGTGAAAACCTTGAACACGGGTAATTTCTGCCGCTGCTTCTCTATGGAGAGGGCTGTGTGCGGGTTGAAGATGATGGGGGAGCCGGTGGTCTCCGTGTTTAGCTCCCGCTCCTCTGAGATCCCTGGAGCCTCGGAGCCTGGAGCAGAAACAGATGGTGAAGGTGAAGATGAGATGTTTTATTTAGATGGAAGCAGGCTGAGAGGATTTGAGGCAGTCGTGCTTTATATAGTGCAATGCCCCTTTTTCTTCTTTAAGGTTTATTGGCGGTTGGCAAACAACGATTTGGTGCATTACTACCAATAACTGGTATGGAGTGTGGATCATTCTGGCTAATAATTACTATATCCCAAAAAAATAAAGAAAAGAAAAAGAAAACAAAACAACCTCATATTTTCCCAATCATATTAATTTGTGTAACATACTGAAATAATGTTCTATAACACTCATTTAGTAAGATCTTTTGTAGAATATCTATTAAATCAAAGTGTACTTTAATCTCTTTGAGGCCTTGAATCAAATCTTTCTTCCTCATATCTCTCACAATGCAACATGACATGCTCCACCTGTCTCCTCTTGTCCACAATGATTACATCTACCTGTGTCATGTTTACCTATTTTAAATAGTGTGCTGTTTAGTCCAGTGTGTCTAAGTCTTGACATGATTGTCTCATCTCACACCTCATTTCTCCCACTTTCCTTTTAACTCCTTTCCTCTCTTCCTCCCATTGCTGCTGCCACCTTTCCCTCAGTCTCTGTTTAACTCTTCATTTCTGTTTTGCTGAAGCTAACTCTCAAATCAATGTCGTTATTTTGTGCAGCCTTCTTTGCAGTCTCATCTACCATTTCATTTCCCTTGACCCCCTATATGTGTGTGCTGGTATCCATAACAAATATGACTGTAAGCCCCATCATTTGAATTCTGTATGTTTGTTGTATTTCAATCAAAATGTCTGGTTTGCTTGCAATGCCCCTGACTTTAAAATGAAGCAGCTATAGGTGACTAAGGCGCTTCACTAGTGCAGTTCAGACCGCATGTCTTCACGCAGCTGTGCTACTCTCTGCTTCACAGCCTGGCGTGTTCTATGTTGGCAGGGTAACTACTTTGATTCCGCAGAGCTTAACGTTAAAGCGGGTAAACGTTACCGGGGCAACAGACGTCACGCAGCTGCTGTGAACGAGGCTGAAGTCACACCGAGACTCACTCAACTTTATTACCAGCTGTACTGTAATAGATACGAAGCCGAAACAATTACATTAAATGGTGTATTTATTGTGTTTTCAGGACTTACCCGGCTTCCAAAATTTCATCGTGGAGAGGGGAGCCGCCATCTTTGGTTTTACGTCACTTTTTTTTTCTTTTCTTTTTTTTTTTTTTTTTAAATATGGCTTTACGTCGTCACACTTTTCTTCTTCTGCGTAGACGACGTCATGATCTGGTGCTTTAGATTTTATGAATGATGTCAATGTGTTTTAATGTCTTTACTTAAGTTGCTATTATTTATTTATTTATTCTTGGCATGTTTTATTTTATTTTATATGTATTTGTTCTTATTTATCCCGTCATGACCTTTATATGTATTATTTACCTATGTAGCAGTTTAACTGTTTATTGTATTGTTCACAGATTTAAAATAAAGTTAAAAAAATGTTTTTATTTTATTTATTTTATTTATTTTATTTTATTTATCCCTTCATGAACTTTATATGTATTGTTTACCTATGTATCAGTTTAACTGTTTATTGTATTGTTCACAGATTTAAAATAAAGTTATGAAAAAAATAATTATGTCAATGTGTTTTAATGTCTTTACTTTAGTTACTATTTATTTACTCCTGGCATGTTTTATTTTATTTTATTTTATTTTATATGTATTTGTTCTTATTTATCTCTTCATGACCTTTATATGTATTATTTACCTATGTATCAGTTTAACTGTTTATTGTATTGTTCACAGATTTAAAATAAAGTTAAAACATTTTTTTTATTTTATTTATTTTTATTTATTTTACTTTATTTTATTGTATTTATCCCTTCATGGCCTCTATATGTATTATTTACCTATGTATCAGTTTAACCGTTTATTGTAATCTTCACAGATATGTTACTTTATTTTATTTTATTTTATTGTATATATTTTTCACTTTTTCCAACTTTGTTAATAGTCTGTTTATGCTCAATACTGTATATGCTGCTCCTATTTTTCCTCCTTCAATCTGCATCATAGTAACACCAGCTCGCACTCCAAAGCGAAGGCCCATGCAAGTCTTAACCAATCACTGAATTAATCATCTGACAAAAGCACACTAAAATATCTTCTACACTTCAATAAAAAACACAGATACCATCTCTTTGAAAATGGAGGCCAAATAAAGCCCATGTTTAATGATTCCCAAAAGATTTGATCAGAAAATACAATCCTTACATCATATCATTACAATAACTTTGCAAGAACTGCTTTTAAAAGTTCTTCACTATAAAATACTGAGATATATGTTACATCAAATAAGATATAACATAAGTACAAATAAATTTGTGTAATACAAGGTGGGTTTGACAAAAGGGACATTATACATAATTTACAGACAAATTTAAATTAATTTCAAAACAACAGGTAAGACTTTGATCTCGAAGCTACGTGTGAGAATAAAGTAATAAAATTAAAATTATTTCTACCCTCCTAGCTAATGCCACTAATAAATGACATCTAGATGTACGAACAGTAAGTCATGGCAGTGCACAGACCAGTTTTTAGCTTAAATCTGTGAACATTTGCATCTGAAAAAACGGCATGCATGTTTCCTCCCCCTTTGCTTTGAGGAAATCATTTGGATTGGACAGATAACTTAGATGGTTATTAGATCCTGTCGTTGATACGACACGCAGATACTGTCATCGGGATTGGATATCAGCTGATATGTGTATCTTAGCAACCAGCATTTGTTTTTGATGTTAAAATTAGCACGAGCGATATTTCAGCTGTGGTTGGCTACGACCTTTCACATTTGTTGGACACCAGACCCTTTAGAAGAAATTACAATTGACAGATTTTATTCAAAAATGCTATGTTTATATCCAGTGAGCAAAAAAGAACAAAAAACATGGAAGCTCTGAGTCACCGCTCAATATTTCAAAAACATGACAGACACATACTGTAGCTGGTAACCTTAATAATAACATATAATGTGCTTTACTGCCATGCCACTTTTTAACTAATTATTTTACTAATTTTAGTAATTTATCAGGTTATTTGCTTAAAAAGGCAAACATATCATTTTGGAGTGAAATTTCAGAGTGATGATTTAACAGTGAAGCAACATGAACAATCCTTTACTGGTACTTTTATACATCCAATGTAGTGCGTTTTGTCCCTAAATTAAAAAAGGTAACACTTCACACTCATGGACTGATTGAACTCCAACAACTATATGATGACACTTTGTCATCGACTGGGATGAATGTACATACTGGTTGTTTACAGTCTAAAATCTGCGTTCATGTCACTCTTCTGAAACAGAACAAAGGTCCTGGAATAAACCAACAAATACTAAAGAATCCCTATTCTGATTTACATAAAGATTCCCTTCCTGCAACCAAACTCAGCTGAACTATTCGTTAGTGTTTTAGGTTTATGACGATGAAGTGAGGAAGGAAATATAAACATGGGAAGTCTAATGACGGGTGCCTTAAAAAAGGAACCCCCAAATTAGAAGAGATGTACATTGTTTGAACATGTTCATCACGGTGGTCTTGCAGGATCTTGTTCATCGAACTAGAATTCCCATGATGAGCTGCACACTGAAAAGTCATACTGTATGTTGGAGCGTTGAAACCCCTCAAGCCATGGAGTTCCTCTGTCTTGACAATTTACTTCAACAGAAATGTTCGTATTTAGTGTCCTGTGGGTTCCTCTCAGTCAAAATGTAGCGCTGTGTAAAAGATTATCCACACCACCTGGTAAAGAGAAAAAAAAAAACTACAGATTAGACACCAATAATCAAATCATATGCTTCGCAAACAGCAGATTGATTTTATAGCGGTAAGCACAGTGAACTCATTATAAGCCAATTAATAATAGGCTGAACAAAAACAAAAAACTCTGACTAACCCCAAATCCTGAAAACAACAAAACACACGAATCTGTTCTTAAAATGAGATTTAAGATCTCATGTAGGACTGAGGGCTTAAAGGGATAGTTTTTTTTTTTTTTTTTTTGAGGTGGGGTTGTATGAGGTAATTATCCGTAGTCAGTGTATTTCCTACAGTAGATGACGGTCAGCACGCCCCCAGCTTGGAAAAACAGACAGGAGTACAGACACGGGAGCAAAGTAATGTACTGGTGTGGCTAGGGCTGGCAGCAAAACACATTTTAGCCACCTAAAAGAAATCAATATCAGTTTAAGTACACGCTATATTTAGAATATTTTCACCGCTTTACCTTGCCGTCCCACAGCCCTTTCGGACAAGAAACTGCTCTCACCAAAGCTACCAGACTCAATTGAAAAATCTTTTAATTTTACCTCTACCCGTGTTCTTTTTGCTGATCAAGGCAGCGGTGGACCAGCAACCAGAACACGGGTAGAGGTAAAATTAATTTTTTTTTCCAATGGAGTCTGGTTGCTTTGGTGAGAGCATAGATAACGGCTTCAGTTCCCCGTTGGAAACATAGATTGTATAGCTGTCTCAAGGCAAGGTAAGCCGGCGAAAACATTCTAAATACAGCGTACACCTAACAAGATATTATTTTTTTTAGGGGAGCCTTTCTTTTGGGTGGCTAAAATATGTTTTGCTGCCGGCCCTGTCCACAGCTGCTTCCATTCTGGTACTCCTGTCTGATTCTCTCAGCCGGGGGCGTACCGACCGTCACCTACTGTAGGTAATACACCGACTATGGATAAGTACCTCATACAACCCCACTTCAAAACACCAACACTATCTCTTTAAACGCCTATACATTGCATGTCACTGTGAAAGTGGACTTGTTTTGATGACCAAAAAAAACACATTTCACTCATGATAGTCCGTGTAAAGAGGCCTATAGAGGTGTGGTTCCTTTCTCACATCTATTCTCAGTAAGTGCTCACACATGTGAAGTACTTCTCTGTATGTTACAGATGCAGTGAACCATTAAGCATCACGGAATTAAACTTTTTTTTTTTTTAAATCATTAAATGTGATATATTTAAGATCCTAAAAATGTCCAGTCTTTGATTGGTACACACTTCAACAACTTGAAACCTGAGCTTGCAAATTCTGTTTTGTATCTAACTCAGACTGAAACCATCAAGATCCTGGTCAAGAAGAAAACATATAGAGAATACATGAAGTCTTGTTTAATTTAAAACTGAAGTAAGATAACACATAAGATGTCAATGATGCTACTGAATCTGACATCAAAACATGAATTCACTATCATCATATAGTATACTCGTCTTTGCACTGTCCACTCTGAGAACACAGCAAAACAACTGGGTCATATTTTGAACCTCTATTTCTAAAGAAAGCCTAACAGGATATACCATAATTTGTAAAAAAAAAAAAAAATCTATATCATTTAATGAATGTTAGCATCCCCACCAGAAACAGAGCAAAAGATGTCATGAAGCCTTCTTTGGTGAGTTCCCACGTGCCACCATACTCTTCCTCGTCAATCTGCTGAAAGCTGCTGAAGTATACATACAGGACGCCAGCGTTGATGATGCAGAATCTAACAAGGCAAACACAAGAACATGTTAACTTTTCAGTCTTTTTCTTTGGTACAATCAGACATGATGTAGAGACCACGAGTTGAAGATATAAATGTTGAGTCAGGCTGCACAGAATACTTACATGGCTATTCCCAGGAATCCTTTCAACGGTGCGACACCCCATATCACTCCAAGGATTACTGCAATAATTTGCCGAAGCCAGTAAATCACATCTAAAAACTCGTCCTGTAAAAGAAAATAAAGATTTAAAGAAAGAAAATAACTTGATTGAAAAGATGTAATGCCAATACTGACTTTGTATATAAGGCATTACAATCCCCTTAATTGTATGTTCTTTTTCTGATGTTTACTATGTAGGAAATTATTTTATGGTTTGTGCATGTGTGTGTGATGGAAAAGTATGTTCGCAAACTGTTTATAACATGAATGCATAATCAAATGTTTTGACTAAAACAGCGAGATTTATCACACGTCTTGTGTCAAAAGTCTGTTTCTCCTTCTAAAATGGTGGTGCTGACCTCTGTGGTGTGGGGTCAGGGCTTTGTTTAGGTTAACCTAGTCTATGGTTAGGTGCTGCTGAGATGACTGCTGGGGGGATCAGGTTACAGTAAGGGGAAACACAAACTAATGGGGGAAAAAGCAAGAATGACTATTAATCAACTGAAAATTAGGGCTGCAACTAACAATTATTTCCATTTTCAAGATTAATCTGTTGATTATTTTCTCGATTAATCGATTAGTTTGGTCTATAAAATGGTGAAAAGCCCAAGATGATGTCCTCAAATATCTTGTTTTGTCCACAACTCAAAGATATTCAGTTTACTGTCATAGAGGAGTAAAGAAACCAGAAAATATTAACATTTAATGAATAGTTAGTTGTAAATCCTAGACTACTTAAAAGCAAACTACTTTAGTGTTAGTGAATATGATTGAAAAGGCCTTTTATTGACTTGATCCCTTTGAATCACAATGAGTAGAAAGTCATTAAACCCAGCATCATTTACATCTCGTCGACTTCCTAGTTTTATTTTGATAAAAGCAACACATATGGCACTATTAAATGATGAAAAAAAGGCCTTTAAATGTCTTGTTTTGTCCACAACTCATAGATATTAAGTTTACTGTCATAGAGTATTAAATTCACATTTAAGAAGCTGGAATCAGAGAATGATGACTAATGAATAGTTAATTGTAATCCCACTTAAAAGCAAACTACTTTAGTGTGAGTGAATATGATTGAAGGCCTTTTATTGACTTGATCCTTTGAATTCAGTTTACTGTCATAGAGGAGTAAAGAAACCAGAAAATAGTCACATTTAAGAAGCTGAAATCAGAGAAAGTTGACTAATGAATAGTTAGTTGTAATCCTAGACTACTTAAAAGCAAACTACTTTAGTGTGAGTGACTATGATTGAAGGCCTTTTTACTGACTTGATCCTTTGAATTACAATGAGTAGAAAGTCATTAAACACAGCATCATTTACATCTCGTCGACTTCCTAGTTTTATTTTGATAAAAAGCCCAAACCATCCAGACAATTAAGGGTATTATTTAGTCGGTTTGACAGCCACATTAATCCTTAGCATGGCAGCTAGCTCCAAGCTAGCCGTCTTTATGAACACCTTGATAACAAATTAGGTTTATTAATAACTTTGCTGCAACTAATAGCGACAGTATAACGACTGGGCTGCGTTTTAAAAGGGCAAGTGACTGACCTTCTCCTCCCAGACAGCAGTACTGTTGAAGGCTTTGCTCCATGTGGGCTGTTTTACACCCCCATTCAGCAGATGACTTTCTTCTTTCCGCTTTAAAGTGTTCGTCATTCTTTGCTGTTTTCTTTCGGCTACAGACGACGAAAAGTTACAGTCCAAAACCTGATGACCACTTGAAGCTAGATGTAAGTCTCCAGCGCAGACTAGGGTTAGAAAGTACAGTGAAATATTAGGAGGTATTAGGGTGAATGTAGGCTGAAGCTCCGCTGATCTGACAGATTTCAGTCTCCTAGCCGAAATAAGGGACCTCTGCGCATGCGCAGCGCTGTTTGACCCCAGCGACCAGCAGCCAATCAGAGAGTGCGACGTCTCTGCGCCGCTGCTGCCAGAAAGTGGTTAAAATCTACAGACAGCGACACTCAGTGGTCGACATCTGTAAACGCTTTACGTTTAAAACCCCTAATCAGAATATCAGAAAAAAAATAAAAATAAAAGGAGTATGCAACATGTAAATGATGTACATAGTGCTACAATATGCAATATAACACAATATGTTTATAAAAATAAAAATAAAATAAAATAAAATAAAAATAAAAATAAATATTAACATAAAAATAAATTTTAAAAAGATGCATGTAAAAAATAATAAGAAATAAAATAAGAAATGTGAGAAATATGTACAAATGTGTACGTCAAACACAATACAATATAATATATAACCACAGTGTAAATAAGAAGTATAAAGAGATGTATGAAAATAAGAATAAAGGAGTATGCAACATGTAAATGATGTACATAATGCTACAATATACAGTATAACACAATATATGTATAGAAAATAAAATAAATATAAGAAAGATGTATATAAAAAAGGATAAGAAATAAAAATAAGAAATATGAGAAATATGTACAAATGTGTACGTCAAACACAATACAATATAATATATAACCACAGTGTAAATAAGAAGTATAAAAAAATTTATGAAAATAAAAATAAAGGAGTATGCAACATGTAAATTATGTAATTAATGCTACAATATACAGTATACATAATATATGTATAAAAATAAAAATAAAAATAAAATAAATATAAAAAAGCTGTATATAAAAAAGAATAAGAAATAAAAATAAGAAATATGAAATATGAGAAATATGTACAAATGTGTACGTCAAACACAATACAATATATATAACCACAGTGTAAATAAGTAAATACAAAATGCTGAGACCTGGGATATATTAAGGGTGTTAAATATAAATGCAAAAATAGCACAAATAAGAATTAAATAAGAGTATCACATTATCAAGTTAAGGTTGTAGGTATAACGTTTATAATAAGTGTAATTATTCAGCATGTAAATAAGAATAAAAGCAAATGGTTTTCACATTACATCATAGTATTCTATACTTGGAGAAAAACAACCAAAAAAATGTTTTGTTTTGGGTTTTTTTTAATATAGGCTAAGCCACATTAAAAAAAATAAAAGCATCACCTTGTTATAGCAAGACATAGTACAATTTGATAGAGTTATACATCTCCATCAGGAACAAAGCATTTCCACAAACATCACATTAAATTAGGGCTGCAAATAATGATTATTTTCATTATTATTTTCTTGATTAATTACATTTTCTTTTAGTCACTAAAATGTCTTGTCTTTTCAAACCAAAAACCGAGAGATGTTTCGTTTATAATCAATGAAGGCAAAGAAAACCAGAGAGTAGGCTACTTACATTTGAGAAGCTGCATTGGACCAAATAATTTTAGCATTTATGTCTTAAAAAAATGACAGAAAAACGGTTAATTGATTATCAAAATAGTTGAAAACCTTTCTCTAATCGTTGCTTATTTCATGTGAAATACTGAAAATCTTTGCTTCTTCAGGCCTCTAGAAGTTATTCAATGAAACAATACTTAATTTTAATGGATCACCAGCCAAAAACGTTGAGAACCACTTTCTCTTAGAGGCTACAAATATGCACAAAGTATATTTGTTATTCTGACATACAGTTTTCCTCATATAGTAGCATTTACAATCTAACTTCGATATACATTTTTTTAATAGAATTAACTTTTCAAGCTGCATGCTTCTTTAAAAAAATATCATTGAACAAATGTATGAAACAATAACATTGAATGATCATTTTTATTATTGATAGTGCAAGCTTACTTTTATTTCTGTCATTCTCTCTGCTGTCCAGCAGAGGGCTTCCTTTCTAAAGGTGAGCTTGACTCCAGTTATTAAAAGTCTTATCTAGCTACATCCTCTCCTGAGCAACACTCTAATTGCTATATTACCCAATAAACTTTTGGAAAATTAAACTAAAATCAAATTATATAGAAATAAATTAGATAGAAACAAATATTGTGTACATTGTTATGGAACAGAATAAAATATCATTGTTCTCTCACTTCAGTGTGGATTCTGATGGTATTTTTAATATATTTCTCAGGACATTATTTTATATATTTTGTCATGATATCAGGCAACATGCTGAAAAACAGTGTGGTTATGAATACATTCTCAAACCTCTGGATACATTCAGTGTATTTCAGTTTCTCCTTTGAGTCTTAAATGGAATCATTAAGCATCTTGAATGAGTCATTCAGGAAGATATGGAGGATGCGTCATCATCTTTAATTTTAGTCTAATTGCATGCGTGCATAATAAACTCAGCTTAATGGAAAATCAATAATAGTCTTCTATGATGTGTTTGCAATACTCAGTAGGCTAGTAAGTTTACAGTTACAGTGACTCTGCTGCTGTAACTAATAAATGGAAAGCTTTATCTGCTGCGATATCAAAATTCCTATGAGAAGCAGTGGAAAGTAACCACATGCGCTTGAGTGGCTTTTTCATCGACATATCCTCTTTGTAGAAGGCCCACGGTTGATAGATGCTACTTTCACTTTAGATATGTGAAATATTGTGCTCTTCTTTTGGAAGAGCAAGAACTATTGTTTCACCATGGCCCCATTTAGAGAGCGTCACTGACTTGGGTGGGATTTTGGGTATAGGCCTACTTACTGTATAGGCAGAGAAGGGATTTCTGGCACAACTTCACCTACTTCCAATTGCATGCAGACAGAAGATATTCTGAAGAGGTCAAAACTCCATCAACACCTGTAAAGAACAACTGTACTGTGAGAGCTGTAGTTTACTGTACACTCATATTGTTAGTTAGGCCTACTTGTTTACATTTACTTCAGTAGATTTCACAAAATAACAGTAGGCTACTTGTACTATTAAGTCAAGTAACAGTAATAAATATTTTCTACTGCCATGTATAAGCAAAATAGATGTATCTGTAAGTCTATTATACCAACAGAGCAAAACAGGCAACTGCCCTGCTTTCCCAAAAGAGCCCAGGTTCACACCACTAAAGTATAATATCACCTGGATATACAGCATTATTACACAATCTTGTGGCCCTATCTTTATATATGTACATATATATATATATATGCATATATATATACACACACATATATACATATATATGCATATATATATATAAATATATATGCATTATTACACAATCTTGCAGCCCTATATTTATATATATGTATATACATGTGAGTTTGCTGTAACAGCAACATCACGTTTAACGTCTAAAAACTTGACCCTTGCTTTAGAAAATCTAGCCCTTGACGGAGACTTTGGCCAATCACAGGTTATTTTAGAGAGAGAGCGTTCCTATTGGCTGTGCTCTTGCTGGTGGGCGATGCTTGGTATTTCCTCAACTGATCTCAACATGGCTGCAGCTAAACAGTACACTACAAGATGTTTCTGATTACATTAGAGGTGAGAAATAGGTATTACAATAACAGAATATTGATTCATATTTGATCAGCGCTGCCTAGTTTGACCATTTTGATCAGAGTTTTTGAGTGATTGACAGCTGCTCAGAGACGGCAGGGTCCAGCTCGGCTCTGAATGGCTGTTTTCCTCCGGTCTGTGAAATCCTGCAGATAGAATAAGGAGCACTGGAGGACACAGAGACACATGATTTATGTTTCAGATTACCTGTCTCATGCACTACTGTCAAGATATAGTGACCGTTTTATAAAAATATATTTTTTTTAAATCATATTTGCTCTTTTTCTACACGCTGAATATTTCTAACTTAGGAATTGCTTTTTTAAAAACAATATGTCTTAATATAAGGGAAATGTATCTGCCATATAGTTGCAGGTATTTACCCTGTACTTAACAGGTGCTAATTTCATCCCCTGCTTTGGGGTGAATGCAGGATAACTTCTGACATAGTGTTTGTGTACTATCTCTTTAAGAGAGGTCACCTGGGACAGGGACAGGTGTGAGTTTGCTGTAACACAACAACATCATGTTTAACCGGGGAGCTTTTGTGGTCCTCTCTCTAAAAACACTTGACCCTTCTCTTGTATTATAGTTTGGTCAAAGTCAGGACGAGGATGTCTGACTCACTTCTGCTATCTACGCCAACTCCACTGTCAGTGACGTCGGTTGTCACGTGTCTGTCTCTTCCCTCGGTACGTCTGTCGTATTTTCCTCACCTCCTCTCATTTTAGAGAGAGAGCGTTCCTATTGGCTGTTCTCCAGCTGGTGGGCAGTGCTTGGTATTTCCTCAACTGGTCTCAACATGGCTGCTGGGTCACAAACGTTCTCATTTTACAGCTAAACAGTACACTACAAGATGTTTCTGAAAACATTAGAGGTGAGAAATAGGCATTACAGTAACAGAATATTGATTCATATTTGATCAGCGCTGCCTAGTTTGACCATTTTGATCAAAGTTTGCGAGTGATTGACAGCTGCTCAGAGACGGCAAGACTCCAGCTCGGCTCTGACTGGTTGTTTTCCTCCGGTCTGTGAAATCCTGCAGATGCAATTAGGAGACACAGGACACCGGAGGACACTAATGGTTGCACTGTGTTATGGAGAAGACGCAGGAGGGACACTGGGTACGATTATGATATCAAGTGGTGGGAATTAACAAAGTACTGTTCCTAAATACAGTTTTGAGGTACTTGACTGTACTTTATTTGAGTATTTCTATTTTCTGCAACTTAAAGCTGCAGTAGCCAGAATGTGTTTGGCATCATTGGGCAAAAAAATTCCATAATAACCTTTCAGCATATTGTATTTCAAAGGCTCTGATAGAAAACTAGACTTCTGCACCTCCTTAAAATCAAAAATCTTGATCAGCGCTGCCTAGTTTGACCGTTTGATTGGAGTTTGCGAGTGATTGACAGCTGCTCAGAGACGGCAGGCTCCAGCTCGGCTCTGATTGGTTGTTTTCCTCCGGTCTGTGAAATCATGCAGAACATGTAGGCACATGATCATTTTTCAGACTTCCTGTCTCATGCACTACTGTCAGGATATTATGACCATTTTATAAATATATATTTTTTTTAAATCATATTTGCTCTTTTTCTACACGCTGAATATTTCTAACTTAGGAATTGCTTTTTAAAAAACATTATTTCTTAATATAAGGGAAATGTATCTGCCATATAGTTGCAGGTATTTACCCTGTACTTAACAGGCGCTAATTTCATCCCCTGCTTTGGGGTGAATGCAGGATAACTTCTGACATAGTGTTTGTGTACTATCTCTTTAAGAGAGGTCACCTGGGACAGGGACAGGTGTGAGTTTGCTGTAACCAGCAACAACATCACGTTTAACCGTGGGAGCTCTTTAGTGCCCTCTCTTTAAAAACTTGACCCTCTCTTGTATATATTATTGGGTCAAAGTCAGGACGAGGATGTCTGACTCACTTCTGCTATCTATCTCTGCACGGAGCTCAAAAGCTCTCCACGCCAACTCCACCGTCAGTGACGTCGAGGATCACGTGTCCGTCTCTTCCCTCGGTACGTCCGTCGTATTTTTCCTCCCCTCCACCACCACAGCCTGCTGCTTTAAACACACACTGAGCTGAGAGAGCCACTCGAAATAAACAAGCGCAAGGGAAAAAAACACAGGGGTCTGCTGCTGCTGCTGCTGCTGTAGGGGACCAGTCCGGGTCCGGTGTCACGTTTATTATCCCCCACAGCCTGTATGGACAAGTTACCATCAGTGAACCTCCACTGTGAGCTCATATCTGTGTAAACTTTTAGAGCTGCAGACCCAGAGCTCCGACTTAAAAAGCCAGGTGAGTGTGCTTTTATGATACACATTTGTTCTCCAAACTTGTGCGTGAAGCGTTCACCTTCTACCTCTCTGCGTCGGAGGCTCACAGAGCTGCTGGCCAGCTGCATGTCTGTCGCTTTGCTTAAAATGGCGACAGAGAGAGAGAGAGTATAGTTTTTTTTTGGGTCTGGGGGCTCGCCTTCTTCCTCCACTCTGAATGTTTTTAAAAACCCTATAATAATGCAACCCGAGCCCATTAAGTTGGGACTCACTCCGCCTAAACTTGTGAGCGGAAGATGAACACGCATCATTTTAGGAAATGTTTGACGCTGCTGCGCTCAGGGGACTATACTGTCCAACCACTCTGTGTTGCTGCTGTTTTACTATAAATATACCGCTCATATTTTAAAGAAATATTGTTTTTTTTATACTGGAAGCAAATCAATTATGTTATATTAAAGTCAGTAATATTTTTAAGGCAGATTTCTCCAGTCTTGTCTTATGAATGAAGTTAGAAATCACCTCCCATCATCAGTTATGACTTAATATTGTTTTTTATACTGGGAGCGAATAAAATCATGTTATATTAAGGTCAGTAAGATTTTTAATTCAGATTTCTTCAGTCCTATGAATGAAGAAGTTAGATATCACTTTGACCTCCCATCATCAGTTATGACTAATAATGTTTTCGAGAGTTGCTCTATGATACTTATGAAAGTAGCCTAATTAACTATGATGAGCTATTCTATTGTATTGTCAAATAAAATGTTTTTTTTTTCCCACAGTTTAAAATCAGTGTTGACACACTTTTTATAAGCACTATATATTTATATACTGCTCATATTTTTTTTGTACTTCCTTCTATTTAAATGGTTCATATTTTCTTACACTTTGTTTAGCTCTTTTTTACTGTGTTAGCTGATGCATTTTGTTTTTTGCACTATCCCCTTTGCTGCATATACTGGGAGCAAATAAATTATGTTATATTAAAGCCAGTAAGATTTTTTAGGCAGATTTGTTCAGTCAGTTCCTGTGACTGAGTAAGTTAGATATCACCTTCCATCATCAGTTATGACTAATAATGTCTTTCCAGAGTTGCTCTATGATAATAATGAAAGTTGCCTAATTAACTATGCTGTTATTAGTGCTATATTTCTATTTTATTGTCAGATAAAATGTAAAATCAAGGTAGACACACTTTTCATAAGCTCTATATAAGATAAGATAAGATATACTTTTATTGTCCCCATGGGTACATTTTTCCTGGACTTCATCCAACTGCAGGTACAAACACTACATTAAAACAGCATAAACAACAATAACAAACAATTCCACACAAGACAGGGAAACAGTTCCACAGAAACAGATGTTTCAACACATACACAGTCCATACTATCACACACACCATGGCAGGTATTGCACCCAGGTAGTGCACTGCACCGTCTACCGTCTTGCCCATATTGCACAGATAATGTACCATAAGTTGATGCTTTATCCATTCATTCATGGTTTATTTAATAGGGACCAATACAATGTACATAGACAACTTAAAAACAGCTATCTGATGCCAGTATCATAGTGCTTATAGCGGATGCTAATTTGCTACACCTGTCTCTAGAACGACTTTTTGTGAAAATAAGAGATGGGCACCGGGAAAAATAAATAAATACAATAAAGCACACATTTTAAAAACATAACATGTAATAACTAGATATGTTTCATGTTGCCTATAACAGTCAGTGAGTCTGCAGGCTCTTGCATGGGGTTATTTATCATGTCAGTGTTGTCATGAGTGAGTGTGACTCCAGGGATTAGTGCAAAGCTTTCCCAGACAGCTAGTTTGTGTCTGATGTCCACGTGAGTCCCAAGCATAGACCAGCAGCTTAATCCACCTATCTATTTATCACCCACAGCGGTTCACCTTTTACTCTTAAAATAGGCCTGTTTCCATACTATTGTTTTCATGATAGTTTTTCACATTAGGACTTGTTAATTGGTACAAAAGTTTGTCATTATTAGTGGTGTTTCATTGTGTTGCTGTGGTGATGCTTTGGCCGTACATCTCATTGAATAGTCTCCCTCCCATCTCTTTCTCCTTCTCCCTTTCTTTCCCTCAGTTCTAGGTTTTGCAGCTGACACAGGTTGAGCTACTTTCTATGAAAGGATTAATCAGTACGACACTTCCTGAAATCTTATTTTGGCCTTGCACTTTTGTTCATTTCACATCTTTTATTTTTGCTTTTCTAGTGACAACTTAATGAAACTGAGCATTTCTTCTTCAGTAATGACTTTTCATCTCTGTGTTGACCCATGTAATGACAATTTCCTTCCATATTTCAGACTCCAAGAGCCCTTTTTTAACAATCTTGCGAGGAGAGCAGTGCGATCCACTCACACGTCCCAGAGCAAGCGGGTTTGGGTCAGCAGCAGTAGCAGCCTTCTTGCTCTGCTTGGCTGGTTAACAGCTTGTGAAGTCAGCCATTTTAGGTTGGACAGCACAGAGCATGGTGCTCCGCCATTTTTCTCTCCCTCCCCTCTCTCAGCAACTCAGTTTTAAAACGCATGCACTGGCAGTGGCCACAGCAATGCAGCCGTTTGCAAACCCACGCAGCCATCCGCTCCCTGACCTGAGAGCAGCCCAAGTGGGACTCAGGAGCAGATGGAATGACACTGTAGGAACACCGTCATTGAGGTTTCCTTATATTGTTGCCAGTGTTGTATAAAGACTGAAATGGTAGTGGAGAGAAGTTCAGACGCACAGATTGGTGAGCCGTGTTTGTCGGCAGATGCATGAGTGAAACCCTAGTGTTGATTGACAGGAGGAGGTTAGTTGGAGCCATGTCTGTTCAAGGTGGGAGTGAATTCAGTGGCAAGACGACTGTGTTTTGGGACACGGCGAAGGATTTCTGTTTTCCTACAGAGGAAAAAAAAGCAAAGGGCTTGTGTTTTGGAAGAGAGACTCGTAGATGGCGAAGGGTTTGGTGCAGACTTGATAATTAGCTGGAATACACTTGGGGATAGAGGTGGTCCCTCTCTGAAAGAGAGAGCATCTGCCAGATTTTCTATCCACGCCTGCGTCGCCTACAGTGAATACAGGAGCGCTGCACGCCTCAGGCCGCTGCAGGCCGAACACAAGAGCCACAGAGAGCAGAGGGCAGCAGCCCAGGCAGATGTCAGGACAGTTAACAGGAAGAGACGCCATCAGCTCTGGCCAATAGCGTGCCTTGGCGACGGCGACCACACCTAGCTTGGAGACATCAACACCGCGTGAGGGAGGCACTGAAATAGGAGCAGGGCAGGGACTCTCCAAATACCACTCACAGGGGCGTGTGGAACAAACAAGCCGCGCTAGAGCCAGCGCCTGGATGGCATAGGAGATGTGCGTGTAGGTCTGAGTAACCATGTGTGTTTACCCACACGCATGTGCTTTAGAGAAATAAGCTGGTGGGAGAGAGACAGAGAGGGGGTAGGAGGTGGTTGCCATGGGGACAGTAACACACCAGTGGCGCTGCCGACCTGTCTCCCTGGGCCAAACTTGCTCGGAGAGGGAGGAGAAGAAGGAACGGTGGGAGGGAGGGTGCAGAGAGGGAGGGGGGAGTGAGGAGACGAGTGTGGAAGCAAAGAAATGGAGCAAACAAGGAAAAGGCTGTTAGCATTTGTTACACATGTAGATATCAACATCACACCTGTATTCTCAGCTAGGTGAGGAGTAGTTCAGTTAGCACGCAGCTACGCTATGCGGCCAAGCTGTAGGATTTCTAGTGAGTGCTATTATTGGCCCGCGCTCAGAGGACGTAGCCCAGGCCGAGACAAGAGTCAGGCCAGGGGATGAAAGGAGGTCACGCTGTGCTGAGCCATTGATGAGGTGTAGATATGAACCAGGAGGACATTGTCTTTGTGTGTCACTGCACTGGGAGATCTCTGACTCTTCACACACACAGGAAAAAAATGGCAGCCTCACTACCTCGGTAAACAAGTCTCACACACACACACACACAGGCATGCAGGCTGCCACCCCCGCACGCCACATACACACAAACGCGAGCACACATCCCCCCCTCACTCCCCCCCACCCACCCACCTCACCTCACCTCATCTCTTCACTCTCACAAGAAACCCACACATGCAAATCCTGACACATGCAAACCCTGACACATATAACGGGACTCCAAAACCACACGGTCAGTCAACGTATGTGCAGCATTCAAATTAAAGTTGCTGGCCGATGCGCTCACACCAGTGAGTCAACACGACTCGTCTGGCATTGCTGAGACATGAGCTGCCCGTATTTCGACTCGCCGATAATAGCTCGGCTGGCTTTGTGCATTGTTTCACCTCACCTGTGCGAGGCCTGTGGGTCTCTGAGGCCCGACTTTTGTCTGCAGATGTATTCACACCGTTGTGGTTTTAGATTTTTCTCACATGCCATCAGCGTGTGTGATGTGAACTTCGTCACCATCGTGTCTTTCGGTCTGTCGATATGTGCAAATGGGATTAGTTTGAGTGATAATTTTGCATGATGAGACCCTCAAGTGCATGTGTGCACATATACAGACAGTGAATCTGAACTTCAGGTTATGTCCACTGGCTGAAGAGCTCGGGTTGGAACATTCCAGGCTTTGCAGTGCAGCGAGGAGGGAGGGAGGAGGAAGAGGAGGAGGAGGAGGGAGGAGGGACTGTGTGATTGTAGTTTGGAGCAAGAAGGGGGCGTTGAAGAGCGGGGGTTAGCAGGGTGGGGTGGTGTTGGCTGGTCGGAGGGGGGTATCAGGGAGGAAAATTCCTCACTGAAACACCTCAGTGCTTCCTCCACGACTGTTAACACCCCTCCTTCCCTCGCCTCCTCACCCCAAACCGGCTGCCCATCCCCCACCATCCTCTCTCTCTCCTCTCTTCTCTCCTCTCCTCTCCTCTCGCTTGCCCACCCAACAGAACCACGTGATGGATGGCTGAGACTGCCCACCCATAAGCCTTTGTGTTGGTCATGTGACCAGCCTGCCTTGGCAGAGCAGTGCCCCCTGATGCAGAACTGAATGGCAGGGGAGCAGGAGGGGTGCACGACAGCCCGGCTGAGGGCAGTCACTCTCTCTGGGGGGTGCACGGGGGAACAAGGGGCATCACGTTCCCTCCACAGTAGCAAACTTCATTTGCCTGTTAACCCCTCACACTCAAAGAGTCTCTCTCAGTGGTGACAAAACAGGCAAAGATAACCAATTTGATGTCCAATTAAGTTTTCATCACAGGCTCGATAAAGTATCTCATTAGTGGTTGATTATTCATGGGTTTTACTTTCATAAAATTCAGAAAAGTTGGTATGTAGACTGGAGATAAGCTGCATGTGAAGTTACTAAAAGAGGTTGTGGGTGTTTGAATGCAGGAAAGTGAACTCTGTATACCTTTCTCTCAGTTAGTGTGTGAAAGGGCATCTGTCACACCCCAGTCCTGTGAGAGCTAACTGGGTTTTGAGCTAATGTACCATGACCTTTATGTTGCAAAGCAACGCTGTATGTGTGTGTGTGGGTACAAAACACAAGAGAGCATTTGCCTTTTGACAAGTTATATTTGATTGGTGGTTGGTGGATTGTACGATGATACTGACTTGGAGTATGCTGCACACGTGATGGCGAGATGTGGTGTGGCAGCAGCATTGTACACAAAGAGGTTAGTCTGAAACTAGTCCCGGACAAGTTTAACATTTGCATGGGACTGCTCTGTTTGTGCATCAGAAGGCCAAGATTATTTTAGATCCGGGCCGCCTACCAGAAAAGCTGAATTTGGTTTGGATTTGCTAGTGAAGTATCTTTGCATAGGGAGGGGTTGGAAAGGTTTTTAGGGTTTTCCTGTTAAACTTCTCTGAGCCGTTGAACTTTTGTGAGCTTTTGCGGCTCTGTGTGTGAGGTGTCATGTCGGTGCAGAGTGATTGGGAGAGTAATTGCCCTAGAGCTGTCCTCCAATACTGCATCACCGTCAGAGGGAGGAAGGGGGGGACCTCCTCCACAGGAAGCTTCGCCATTTTGCATTGGAAGACAAAGGGCTGATGTGAAAATTTAAAGATTCACATTCTCACGTGGGTTTGTTTTTCTATCTGTGCTGGTGTTGGGCGCCATTTTTTTCCAAGCAACATCTGTTGAACCGCCCACTTGCACGATTTGTCAAGTAGACCCTATCTTAAGCAACACATTCACAAGTGACTATTTCTGTGGCAATCTTTTATAAAAAGGTGTTCAGTGAAGCTACAGAGGCTCTGGATTAAAAAAGAAAAAATACAGAATGTGCTCTCACTGTGGGGGTGTGTCTGAACGAGGGGAAGTGAGACAGAGTTGTGTGGGGGAGGGGAAAGAAGGGGGTAGGACAGGAGCTCTCCCAAAAAGCCTTTAGTGTGGGAGCAGACTGAGCTTGTTTGAATGCCCTCATAAAAGAGATAGCATTGAGTATCATGGGACGGGGGAGTTGAGGAGAAGATTAGATCTTAAAGGCTTCGCCTGAATCTTGTCACAAGGTCTTATCATTACCTGTGCTGTTGATATCTTACCTGGAAAACATCCAGCCTTGCACGATTTTCTTCCAGCTGAGAGGAAACTGGCTTATACTGAGTAGCGTAAGATATCCCATCTCGTTTCTTCTCCTTGCAATCTGTACTTGAAATGTAACATTTTACGCCACAAACCAAACCGTGACTCAAACTAAAACGTGTTACTCTCTCTCTCGTTTCTAGGTTTTCCCTTTAAATTTGCAGTGAGAACTACAAGTGGACCTACGGACATGTCCTGCTGTCCTCCTTCCCCCGTGCCTGGTCTATAATCAACCAGAAACGACCCACATTCCCACCCACACCCCATTCCCAGCCATTTGACTCCCCACCCTGTGGTCCCACCATGGCCAGCAAGAGGAAGTCTACGACTCCTTGTATGATCCCCAGCAAGGTCATACGTCAGACAGATGAGGCTGAACGGGACTCTCCGGGTCTTCTCCATCATTCCAGGATTTCTGGAGGGGGCAGACACAGCCCGCTCGACCCTGGAGATTCTTCCAAACCAGAGGCGGGGGACGCCGGCAAAGATGGCGTTGGCACTTACACCTGTAAGCCTTGTAACTTTGAAACCCACGACCTTAACTTGTTCTTGGATCACGTGTACTCCGGGCACCCGGACTTCCGAGCGGACCCCAGCTTCTTTTGTGTGAGCTGTGGGATTTCGGCACCCAAGTTTGAGGGGCTGGCTCTGCATAACGCCAGGGTTCACCCCAGCACATTGACCACCATTTTGCGGCTGAGGAAGAGGGACAGGAGGGTAGTGGTGGAGCAGAATCTGGTGACTGGGGCAGAGACGGGGAAGGATAGCGAGATCTCCATCACCAAAACGCCGATTATGAGGATGCTGAAGGGCAAATCGGAGTCTAAACGGATAGTGGTGTCTCACCCGGTCTCAGACGAGCCTTCCTCGGACCCTCACTCTATCCCTGCATCCAGAGAGACGGAGAGAAAAGTGCCGGCTACAGTGACCGTCACCCATGTTCCCACAATTGTCCACAATGGAACGACCAAGGTCACTCTGCCCTCGGCGATCCAGATAGTCAACGGCTCTGGAGCATTACCGATGCTCAAGACTCCCATCACACAGGTGGGTGGTAGTTCATTCTGTCTCGTTATGGTAAAGTGTGTTGAGATTTGACTTGGATTAGTCAATTAAGATTATTTTATTCAGATTCCTTTAAATCTGCTTCCCAAAGGTGGTCTCAGTGGTTCAAAGCAGAAGCCTTCATCAATCTGCACCAATCACAGCCTCCTCAATTTCCTCTACTTCATATTCAACCTCCAAAAATCTCCCCAAGGTAATTGTTTTGATTTATTTTTGTGTGTCAGAGTGTTATGAAGTTAATTAGAGATCCAATAACGTTTCCACTTTTCCCCCTCCCAGGTGATGATTCCTTTGAGCAGCATCCCTACCTACAGTGCCTCCATGGACTCCTCTTCCTTCCTGAAGACCTCCTTCAGTAAGTTCCCGTACCCCACGAAGGCGGAGCTCTGCTACCTGACAGTGGTCACAAAGTTCCCCGAGGAGCAGATCAAGATCTGGTTCACAGCCCAGAGACTGAAACAGGGCATCAGCTGGTCTCCCGAGGAGATCGAGGAGGCCAGGAGGAAGATGTTCAACACCATCATCCAGACTGCACCTTCCACCTCGCACAACCACACCAACAGTCAACATGGCCAACACACCATCACAGTCCTGCCTGCCTCGCTGGGGGCCACTGGGATCCCTCAATTCCTGCAGGGCTCTCTTGTCAGCCAAGGAGGGGTGATCGTCACGCAGCCTGTAATGGCAAACGGTATCCAGGTCAGCAGTGCTCCCGTGGCGTTGGCTGTCACACCTAAGCCCCAGGCAGCAGCCCGCCCCATGATGCAGGCCCGACCCGCCGCAGCCCTGGTGGCAGACAAAGGCATCAGCATGGTGGTGGGGACGGTGGGCAGCAGCAGCACTGGGACTAACATCATTAGCAGCAGCAATAGCAGCAGGAGTGGCAGGGGGAGCATTAGCAGTATTATTACTAGCAATCAAGCTAGTGTCATCAACCTTAGTGTAGGAAGTAGTAATCTTAAGGTCAGCAGTGTCAACGGTAAACACAGCAGCGCTAATGCAGTCTGCAATAATGTCACCAGCCACGTAAATGCTAAGGACACTGATATCAGGAAAGGCAATAACACCAGCGTTGTGAGGAGTGACAACAAAGTGACCACAGAAAGTAAAAACGCCCCAGACAGCAAATCTAATAACAGCAAAACAGGCAGCGACGGACAGAAGAGAAAAGACACCAACGGTAGCAGCAACAAGAAGAACACAACTAGCACAGATGATGTCGACCGCACCACCAGTGACTCTCCAAGCATCAAAATGGAGGAGGCGTCCTCCCCCGCCTCAAAGTCTTCTTCCCCCTCTCCTGCAGCTCCTTCGGGTAACACACCCGGCTTAGTCAACGCCTTCCTGGACCCCAGCTTTTTCAAGGGCAAGAAGTCTCAGGAGCAGCTCAGCGCCCTGAAGGACAGCTTTCTGGCCGGACAGTTTCCCGACCAGGAGGAGGTGGACCGCCTCATCGGGCTGACCGGGCTCACGGTACGAGAAGTCCGCAAGTGGTTCAGCGACCGCCGCTACCACTATCGCAACCTTAAAGGTTCACGCGCCAGCACAGGGGGACAGGGCAAGTCTGGCAGTGCAGCGGGAGCAGGGAGCGGTTCAAGCACGCCGGGGAGCGGCGGCGCGGGCAGTGCCAATCCCGTGGATCTGTCTGAAAGTAGCAGCAACTCCGGTGCAAAAACTCCCCAGCACAGCTCTGCACCCCTGAGCCCGACTGCATCGCAGACTCCAACCTCTCCCACCACACCTTCCCGCCGACTCCCCAGAGCCCCTTCTCCTGATTTCACCGCTATCCGCTACAAGGAGAGAGATCCTCAACAGGTGTGTAATAAGCTACGGGCATAAAATGTTGTGTTCCATGTGATCCCTCGGTTCTTGGTCTGGAGCTGCCGGTTGTTTTCATTATCATATATTAAATTATAATGTTTTTCAATTAAAGGGGAATTCCACAGATTTTTACACATGAACTCTACGCATGGTCTGAATACGCTTCCCGGACGCAGTAAGAAAAATGTAATTATTGTGGCGTGCTGCCCTTGGTGGGGGGGGGGAATTATTTCATTATGTGAAAAAAAGTTTTAAAAAGCCTTTTAAGCGCTGGGCTGAAGACTACAAGTCTGAAAATGAAAGTGAGTGTGGGGAGAAGTGAGGTTATCTGACATCTGTGGTGCGCTCCTCATCTCTGTTTGATGCTAGCGGCTCAAGGTTACATTAGCAGCTACTAGCAACAACAACCTAAAAGCCGCTGAGAGGCTGAGGTTTGAGGCTCTACCAGAATGACTCAATGAGATTCATAGATACATTCAAATATGATCAACTTATTATAACGTGCACAAAATTATAATCAGGATAGACAGAGATTAAAAAAAAAAAGAAAAAAAGTAGCAACAAAACATTTGGCAACTCATTCACCCTCTCAGGTAACAGCTGATTATATTAACGATGAGTGCCGCTCATATCTATGTGACACAACTCTCCCAATACATCGTGATCTCACATAATAATAAAAGACTATATCACAAATACTAACGAATACCAGTACCAAAAATATGAACCATCGCAAACCTTATTAACATAACCACAAACGTCCTTCCTGTCTGACTTCGTTCATGGCTCCTACAAACTGTTTAATCTATAAAAGGCCTGAAAATAGTGAAAAATGCCCATCTTCATCATCAAATGTCTTGTAGTGAAGAAAAAGCAAGACATCATCACATTGGAGAAGCTGAAGCTGCAGTGAATGTTTGGCACTTTAAATGAATAATCGAAAATCAGAATTGTTGCTGATTCATTTTCTTGTTGATTCTACTCAGTTCCTCCACATTTTTTGACTTTGTCCTTTCCTGTCTTGTGTTCAGTTAAAGGCTCTAGATGCCAGTTTTGGGCAGGATCCTGAGCCAGCAGGAGAGGAAGTGGACAGACTGCGATCTGAGACCAAGATGACCAGGAGGGAGATCCACGGCTGGTTCTCCGACAGGAGGAAGAGAGTGGCAGCTGAGAAGAAGAGAGAGGAGGCGGAGCGGGCTTTGAGAGAGGAAGAGGGGGAGATGGAGGTCGATGGGGAGGAGAGACAGAGAGACGACGGCTCTCCAGAACTGAAAGTCAACCCTATTAAAATCAACCTGAAGATGCTCAAGGTGACGGAGGCCAATGGCAAAGCAGAGGGTGAAGGGTCGGAGAGCCTGCCGCCTGCATCCTCCCCGGGCCCCACTCCATCCTCCACCCACAAACCACCCCTGTCCTCCACCCCAACACCCAAACCATCCCACTCCCCCAAACCCAACGCCATCCGAGGTAAGAAGACGGCGGAGCAGCTGCAGATGCTCAAACAAGTCTACGCCCGCACCCAGTGGCCCAGCGCTACTCAGTACGATGAAATGATCTCATCCACCGGACTGTCCAGACCCGAGGTGGTGCGCTGGTTCGGGGACTGTCGCTACGTGCAGAAGAACGGCCAGCTGAAGTGGCTGGAGACTTACCAGACTATGGCTCTGGAAGAGGACCTCCAGAAGGGGAACACAGAGATTCTCCAGGCCCACCACGACAACCACGGCAGCCTGGAGGAGCCACAGGTACAGACAACAACAAACAGTGTTAGCACATTTTATTTAGAGCCGTTCAATGGGTCTGACAACTGAAACCTGAGAAGCTTTTGCTGCTTTGATAAAAGATATGACACACTTTCACTATAGCTAACTGCTCTGTAGGAGAAGATGCACTCATATCCAAGGAAAGGAGGCACTACAGAAAGTGTCTCTTGTTGACACTGTACTTTTTTTAGACTTTGAGAGATGCATATTCTTAACTGCTTCAAGACCAGTTCAGTTATTATGAGTTACACACACACAGGATATTTTGGGGACTTAAATGCAAATGTGATAGAAAGACATCAACTTTCACTTCCTAATTGTGCATAAGAGTGTGTATCAGCATGTTGCATAATTCAGCTCAGTAAATCACTTACAGCTTTTTTTTTTAATGTGATTGATTTTCATGAATGAATTTAAAACAAATAATTAACCAAAACTGGTCATTTCTATTAAACCAAATACATTTTTTTAAGGCACTTTTTATTTTAAAGCAAATATTTACACTTTCACATTCTCTAATTTTGCTATTGTAACACTTTTTTTTTAGCATTTACCATCTTCCTGATATTGTCACAGTGGCCACTGTTCAATAATAGTTACATAAAGTCACTTATCATGAGGCCAACCCTCTGCAATGCCCTTCCTTTAACGTGGAGCTGTGCGCTAAACACTGTTTATTCTTTATCTGCAGTTGCAGGAACTGGCTCAGGCTTGTGGTTTAACAGCGGACTTGGTGCGACATTGGTTCTCCACTAAGGCGTCTTTGCCTCGGTTGGAACAAACTGCTGCTGCTGCTGCTGCTGCTCATGCGACAGAACCAAGCCCTGGCTCGCCAGACGCAGCAGCTGAGCCACGATCGACAGGCTCCTCCCCCCTGGAGCCACAGCCAGGAGGAGGGACGGAGGAGAAAATGGAGCAGTCGGTGTGTGGTGTTGCAACAGAAGCGGAGGAGGCCAACGCTGACAAGACTGTGAATCCTACTAAAGGTAGTCTTTAGAGTGAAGGACACAGTAATGAAGTCAATTATTTTTCGTGATTCTCAATCCATAACCTCAAGATATTCAATTTACTGTCATATATGACAAAGAAAAGCATCAAATCGTCTCATTTTGGGAAACTGGAACCAGGAAGCGTCTGACATTTTTGCTTGAGAAATGACTGAAACTATGAATCAATTATCAGAATAGGTGCAGATTAAATTTCTTTCAATCTGCTATCGATTAATCAACGATGAAGTAAAATAAAGTACGGTTAACTATTTAGGCTTTAGAATGAGTTGTGCACAATAAATTTTTGATTGTGATGGAGGGGGAAAACTGGTTGTTAAATGGCGATAAACAGATGACTCATAACCATAACATGTGTAATTGTCTCTCAGGTGAAACATGAAAACACACAATGATCGTAATTATGAGTAACGAGGCATGCTGTGACAGGCGTGTGGCGTCTGCCACCGGTAACACTGTGAATAATCACGAGGAAAATTTATACTCGTTATTCTCTGGAGCATGTTGTCAGGGTGATGAATTTTTAATTTCTTTTTTTTTTTTTTTTAATTACTACAGGAACCGATTGAGGAGGCGCTTCGTCTGAGGATGGAGTTCAACAACGCAGGTGGTCTTTGTGTCGGGAGTCTGAGGAAAAAAGGCGGCAGATGCAGTTGTAACAGGAATCGCTGGATGGAAACCATCCTCACCCATCCCTCTCTGTCACACCCCTAGAGGTAGGCATGACCTCCCCCACACCGTGAGATGGACGCTAAAGCCACTAACCCCCCCCCTCCGCCCTCCACATCCATCCACCCACTCCCTGCCCTCCTCCTCCCGTTGTGTCGCTACACAGACCTTCTCCAGTATCCTCCCGCCCGCCATTTTCCCCTTCAGAAGGAAGTTCCAGTAGAGACTGAAGTGCAGGAGTGGATGTGGTGGAGGGAGGGGCCGGGCTGACACCGTTTCTCCGCCTGCCTGCTGTGATGAGAGAAAGGAAGAAGGAAAAAAAAAAAGAAAAAGGGTAGATTTGGAGGAAGAAGAGGAGGGAAAAGGGAGAGGTGTGGTGGGACCTCAGCAGATGTTGATCAGGGGTGTGAGGGGGGTTGGGTGTTTGGACTGTTCTCGACCAAATCAACCCTCAGACGAGGATCGACGGAGTGCTGACAGACTCTTCATAGTTTGTTTTTGGGGTACGAAAAACTGCACAGCTCTGCTACAGGGTGCTTGCCTTAAAGGCCTTAAAAAGTAAATCAAACGACCCTTCTTTTTTCCATCGTGCTATCTTCATACTCCCTTTTTTTCCACCGACTTGCACTCATACACTTTGTCTTCAAGTTTGCAGCTTACTTTAAAACGTGCTAGCTAGGCTGTTCATAGTGAACGACAGCACTGATGTTCATTTGATCATTTCTTTTATCTTTGTACTCACTTTTCATTTTCTATCTGTACATATTCGGTTAAATAGGGCATGAGTTTTGGGGGGGGGCGGGGAAAAAACGTCTGGACTTCTGTCATCCAAAGAGGGCAAGCACCCTGTTGTGTACACAACATAGTAGACTATATGGAAAATCTGGTTTGTGTCGTAGCATCAAGTGCTTCTTTACGTCACCGAACGTGTACGTCCGTTTGTTTTTATGGAACTTTCCTATGAAATAAATTTGACTGTAGAAGAACTGTGAACTTTTACCAGAGTTCCATACTTAACGCTTGATGTATAATTTTTACAGATGGTATTTGCAGAATAAACAGAATGTAATAAATGTGCAGCTTCAAGAGTCTTCCTCGTGGTGTAAAGTAATAGGAAGTACTGAAAGGTTCTGCCTAACCTTGACTATAAATAAAATAATGCTTTGGTCATGCGGCAGCCAACAAAAGGCCTCTTGTTTCAGGCTGCGACTAACGATGAACGTCATTAATCACTTGACTTTTCTTCATCAACACTTTATAAAATATCAGAAAACAGGGTGGCCTGGGGTTTTTTAGAGGCGTTGACGATGCCTACGTTCCAAATCACATCCTTTTATCTTTTAACTTTTAAAACATACTGCAGCGGCCTTTACAAAGTGCCGTTGCATGTAGTATGCATACAATTGGGACACTTCATCACAACATTGTGCCTTGATCTTTGACCCTCTTGCTCATAAAGTGTATCCGCTGTGCAGAGGATTTTGTGGGTCAAACTAGCCAGAAAAACATGCTGGGTTACACACTGCAAAATGTGAGCGGATGTAGTAGGGACATCCTGGTATTTTTGGCAAACTGCTTTTGACATATTTGGACAAACTGTCCCAACATCTGTTTCTGGCATACTAAATAGTATGGTAGTATTTGCATTGGAACGCACAGAATGAATTGCATCATTGCATACATCATTTCCTGTCTTCTCTCTCTCTAATAACGCCACAAAATGCCCCATAGAACATCAGAAAATAGTGACCATCTCCTAAAGTCCAAGGTGACCTCTTTAAAATAGCTTATTTTGTCCAAACAACAGTAAAAAACAAACAGATAAAACAACATAAAACAGCAAATCAACCCAGTTAACAAGCTGGAACTAAGGAACATTAGCATTTTGCATGAAAATTGATTATGAAACTGGCTGCTGATTAATTTTCTTCTAATCATCTCAGTGCTGCAACAGTTCAGTCAGCCTGCTCTCTCAGGCAGCTGTTAACACATCGAAGACCGAAACTCTCGGTGCTCTCTTCCTGTTGCGCAGCATCTGAAGAATGATGAAACCAATTCTCTCTGTTGCAATTACATTGACCTGAAAATAAATGCGCCTGATCAAATCCCATTAAATTACATTTTTTTTTAACTCAAAGGAAATAAGACAAAGTAGTATAAAGTATTAAGTATTTTATTTACTTTTCAGGCTTGAATATGTTTCATATGAAAGGCAAAATTAAAATGAATACTTTTCCTCTCCATAGTTTAGGCACATTACAGAAAGGCGATTGTAAATGAGACCGTCGGTAACAAAAAACAGACATTGGAGGAGAAAAAAACCCAAAAATAAATGGCACTAATGGACCCTGCACACCCACATAGATGCTCTCCTGGTTGATCTAGACCTCTAACAGGTTTGGTGGGAGTTTTGAGTCGTAGAGTCACATGGTCTACATACACATGTGGTCCGATCAGTCAAAATGAGAGACGGCACCTGTGTGGGTGCGCTGTGGCTGTGCGTTAAGCCCAGCAGGGGAGGTGAATGATGTGGCTTTAATGTGATGTGTACACAGACGGAGGCACACGGACATCAGCAATAAGAGCAAATGCAGCATTGGAGGGAGAGCTCTCCACAAAGACCATTCATCGACCACTGGAGGAGAAATCAACGTGTAATACGGGGGGGGAGCTTTGGGATTAATAATAATAATAATAATAATAATAATAATAATAATAGGGTTGCAAACACAACAAAATTTAGTCGAGACCTCAAGTATTCACTCATGTCCCTGCTTTTACCTTAACTCATACCATATGGCTTAGGTGTGTTCTCAGTGGTCAAACACTGAGTGAGAATACTGAGTTTACATCATATAGTCATCATGTACAAGCAGAGAAAACACTGTTTCTGATACAAACCTGGAAACATAACACCATCGGTTATATACGAGCACCCCCACCCCCCCACCCCCCGCCACACCCTCCCCCTCCAGGCACCTTTGTCATCCATCAGCCGCCACAGAAACACAGCTACAACTGAAGCTTAGCCTCGGCCTGCTCCTCCCAAACGCGCTCACACACACACACACACCACAAACGCAGGAAATGAGCTCTATGCACATTCAAGCGCACCAGCGTTTAACTCGAGAGGAGTCTCACACGAGTTAGACAAACATCTATGAATACGAGCCAGAGTGAGAATCTGAAGCTGGGGGAATTGTGACGTGTAGCGTTTCACATTCACTTTGAGCCGTCCAGACAGGCGTTTTTACACAAAGTCTGCAACATGGTTTTTTTTTGCACATTTCATCACAAATGAATTCACGGGCAGTGGCAATTTAACTGTATATCATGGCAGTGTAACTTAAAAAATCCTCACAGGTTTCTGGGAAGCAGCATGGCGCCGTGACAAAACTCCCCCCCCAGAACGCCGCGGCAGCACGAACACAAAAAGGTCCCTTATGTCTTTGTGGTGCAGCAAAATTTACCAACAAGGAGTATATGGCATGTTTTCTTTACGCCTTTTTACACCGGCAATGCAAACCTTCTTCACTTGGTCAACAATACTGAATTTCCTTTCAAACGCGTGGAACTCCGATTGTACAAATGCTGACAATGGAATAAAAAACAAGCTGGCTGCAGTAAAACACCTTCGCTTAGGACCTCAAAACCACTTCTAAGAGACATCTGTTGGAACTTAAAACGTACTGAAATACAACAATGACAGTGTTTATATTCACCCTAGTCATGAAGCTGTGTCAGTTATGGGAATAGCTATGCTCGACTAATTAAAAACAAAGAACAAAAGGGGCCATAAATTCTATTAAGACTTGAAATGTCAGTAAATATAACCACATTTCCATAAATCATGGAAACACAAGGCTGCAAAGTTAGTCGCGTAATCGTGTTACAATCTTAATTAAAATTGACAAATGTGAAACATTCACGATGTTCCCTGGAAATAAAAATGTTTTCAAATGTTTCTACATAATAGAATGCTGCAGGGATGACGGATTTTTGTAGGCCAAACAGGAAGTTAGCATCGCCATGGTTCCCTCGACAAAAAATTAGGTTTTGGATTATTGCAGAAAATCAGCTGTGTGGAAAATACACGTTTATGATGCTTGCATGTTTGGTTCTGTAAGACAATCTCCACTAATAAACACCACTTTTATGATTTTTGAAGCGGGAATGAAATCGGCTGAAGCAAAAAGCTAACAATAGGCTATAAACGAAACTACACCTCGGTCGCTTTAGGGACAACGAGGCTGTGAAGGCGGACGAGTCGGCGTGATGACATTTAGGAGTCTCATTTAGCCACTTGTCAGCAACCGCCTTTTTTAAGACACATAAAGGCTTCAAAATTCACAAGTGGAATATTTACTTACATATTTTATATTGTAGAACAAAACTTTAAATCTCTTAAGCTTGTGTTAACCACAGACCTTATTTCAGCCATCTAACTAAAAACCCATTGACTTCCAGATGAGGGAACCGGAAATGCTCATTTCCAGGTTTTAGGACTCATTCCTGTAGCACTCTATTGTGTTCCTAAAACCACTTTGTTAATCTGTAAATGTATCATATTATCTAGCGTAGTTATCAGTATCGTCATTTCAGCCGTGACCTTGCAGCCCTATGAACTATCCCTTGATTGACAATTAAACTGTGCGGCCATTAAAATGAACCATAAACATGTTGCGAGATGATACAAGCAAAAAAAAAAAAAAAAAGGGAGAAAAAAATGGACAATTATGAAGACAATTATCATTCACACTCCGACTACAACCTCTTCTGGGTCAACATGTATCTGTACCTGGTCCTGCTTCATCACACAGCGTGGTGTTAGATACCCTACAGACATGATCGATGTGGTGTAAAGAAGACTATATCGAGGGAGACAGAGGTTCGAATGTGTCAGACTGGCTTGTAAAGGCTCCTGCAAAGCAGGGAGAATGGAATGATGTGCAGTTATCTGGAATGTAAGTTAGAAAATAAAAACAAAAAAAGCATGTGTGTGTGTGTGTGTTTGTGTATGCGGACATAACATGATGCTCTCTCGCTGCTTCAAACACGCTATGACTTCTTTCCTGATGCCTTCAAAACAAAAAAATAAACAAAATGAAATATTCCTCCAGGTTCAGGGTGTGACTGGAGGCGCATAATTTCCTCCACAAAAAGCAGAGAAGAGACATTAAAATAGCCGTAGAGAGCCCTCGTGTTTTTACACATATACATTAAAAAAAATGAAGTCACATTATGAATGTTTAAAGGTTTAAATAATTATAATAATTAAAAACATTGGAGACAGGAGCTCTTTGAGAGCAGGTCAGCTGCTGCTGTTCTCCGGCCAACAGCACAGCAGGAATAAATACATATATTCATATACGCCTAATAGAGAAGAGCAAAGAAACTTAACCGGGAAACAGTTTCAAACTGATAGCTTTTCTCTCTCTCTCTTCTTAGCCTCCGAACTAAGCAGATGTTGTGCACACCTAACACGACAAGAGAGGACAGCCCGCCCCGCAAAACAACCAGTCCAGAGCTGGAGCTTTTTTTTTTTAATCAGCCTTGTTTTTGTTCTCCTGTGAATGTCCATTTCTTCTTCCTGTCCGCAGCGGTCAGCTTCCTCTCAGCGGCCCTCCCTCTCCTCTTGTGTCCGAGTCCTTCCTTCTCGAGTGGTGAGGAGGCTGGGCGGAAGGGAGGGGAGAGAGAGGGAGAGGGTGGAGGGTGGAGGGGTGGAGGGG
>CAKAOI010048672.1:83265-99938 GCA_916701655.1 Sebastiscus albofasciatus
GGAGAATGGAGGGAGGGAGAGCTGCCTGAAATGTAGGCCAAAGCGGTGGTGGGCGTTTCCATGGAAACAGTGTTCACAGCAGTCAGTGACATCATCAGTACGGGGAGAGGCGACTGGGTACGAAGGGGTGGTGGTGGTGGTGGTGGTGGTGGTGGTGGTGGGGTGGGGGTGCAACAGAAATGCGTCCTGATTGGCTTGGACTTAGACACGGTTCTCTCCGCCCACTCTGGTCCTCCGCAACACCCTGAGGTAAAAAACAAAGACAGGAGGATGTCTGGAATCTTCTACCGCTACAAAACTCACCGCACAGGCGCCGGAAAAAAAACACACCACACATTTACCTCGTTTGTCTGTTCTGTGGGTCCATGTGGTCCAACAGTGCCTCCTGGGACACTCTGAAGTCTTCTAGAGGGGACTGGTAGCGGGATTCGAAGGAGCCCTCCCTCACCCTGTAGGCCATGGCCTGCGCCGGCGACTGGGGCACCGGGGACACGTTGGAGGAAGTCGAAGACACGGAGCTCAACTCCCCCAAACGTTCCCGCCCCGGTTGGGCAGACGCCGACACCGGCGTGGCCCCGACTGCGAGGAACGGGCTCAGAACCTCGCCGTTTTCATCCTGAGAGAACGAGGGAGGAGAGAGATGATTCACATACCCCAAGTGAGAACTCCACAGGCCTCCATCGTTCCCACGTGTTCATGGTTCTATAGTAAACTCGTGATTGTGTCTTATAGGGGGGGCTGCTGTGGCTCAGAGGTAGAGCGGGTCATCAATTGGAAAGTCGGTGGTTCAATCCTCCAATTGCTCCCGAAGGCTGTGCCATCGGTGTGTGAATGAGTATTTAGATTAGATCCTGATGGGCAGGTTGGCACCTTGTATGGCAGCCTCTACCATCAGTGTATGAATGTGTGTGTGAATGCTGACATGGAGTGTAAAACGCTTTCAACGGTCAGAAAACTAGATAGGCGCTATATAAATGCAAGTCCATTTACCGTTTTATAGAATTAAAAGAAAGAATTGCAGAGAGTTAGATGAGGAGTTTGATACGGCTCTCATGTCTGTACGGTGAATATAAAGCTGGTTAGCTTAGCTTAGCATAAAGACTAGAAACAGAGGGAAACAGCTAGCCTGGCTCTGTCCAAGTCAGCCCACCAGCAACTCGAAAACTCATTAGTTTAACCTGTACAAAAACCGAAGTCTAAACTGACACTTTTACGGGTGGTTACTGTGTCGGACTATTTCTTGGGCGGACGCGGTAACTTCCCGGAGGCTTGTCGTCGCTGTGAGGTCGCCAGGCACCCAGCTGAGATGCCAGTGGCCAAGATGTGATGTGCATTTGCTCTGATTACAACATCTAACTGAAATGGAAGGAGTTTCTCGTCTGTCCTTCAATTTTCACAACAATAGTTCATCCGATCGACTTCACACTTGGCGGGTGTAGAGTGCTGCAGGAATGAGTCCTAAAAGCTGGAAATGAGTCAGCACATTAGCACCTCCGGTTCCCTCGTCTGGAGGTCAATGGGTTTTGTGAGTGGGTTTTTAGTTAGATGCCTGAAATAAGGTCTGCGGTTAATATAAGTTTTGTTTTGTTTGGATGTACGACATAAAATATATCATTAAATATCCCACTTGTGAATTTTGAAGCTTTTACGCATCTTAAAAATAGGTGGTTGCTAACGAGTGGCTAAATGGGACTACAAAACGTCCTCATGCTGACTCGTCCACCTTTGTGAAGATCGTCTTTGCTGAACAAAACGTGCAAGTATCATAAATGTTTGTTTGCCACGGCTTATTTTCTGTAAAAATCCAAAACCCAGTGGAAAAAAAATCCCGCTTTTGTCGAGAGAACCAGGGCGACTCTAACTTCCGGGTTGGCCTACAAAAATACGTCATTCCTGGAGCGCTCACCGATTCAAGGAAGTGAAGTGTCGAGTGCGAGCTCTTGATATCTACGGGACATATTTATTAGTAGTGCCTTATGTGTACGCACTGTGTAGAGTATCGGGAGGGGACCCCTATTAACGACACCGCCGAACGGCATGCTGGGTACGGCTCGCTCTATGTCGATGTTCGCGTGAGCTTTTGCACCCAAATGATGCGTATAATCTAGCATTGCAACTATGTCATAGCAGGTGTATTGCTCAGGACCAAAGGAAGCACAGTGTGTTCTCGAGAAAGCTGAGCGATCTGCCCGTTCTGAGTATGTTTTGAACGGCACTAGTTTATTACTAATTACATGTCAGTGAGGACCACAACAATTGTAACTCGTCAGGTTATGTCAGGTTTGGGTTATGCTTTTGATTTCATAAACACTTTTGGTGCCTGTAGCGTTTGTTGATGGCGAAAACATCATGGAGCAGGTTTAAGAAAAGCCTGAATGAAGACCAGTTGCTCACCCTGCCACTGATGATGTCCATGTGGACTAACAGAGACGCCAACTCCAGATCCTCATTGAAGCTGTTCTTCAGAGGTACTGACCGGTAACCTGGTGTCACACAAAGAGATTGCTATCAAAGCACTGATTTGCAACAGAAGTTAAGGTCATTTTCAGAGAGCACTTTTAATGTTGTTGCGTACCTGTCTTGAGGCTGTGAATGGGGAATGTGGCCTGAGCCAGGAAGTTTTGGTCATTGAACATGTCAATCTCATAAACCACAAAGCGCAGGAAGGCGAAGGCAGAGTTGCATACTGCGAACTGGAACGGCTTTCGGGGCCACGTGGGGTTCAGACCGTTATCAGCTGGAGAGGACGAAAAAGAAGACGGACAGAGAGAGAAATGAGAAATGTATCCACCGCGAGTGTGGTAAACTGTAATAGCATTACCTTTTTCTCCCCCGGTAACAGCAGTGTAAAAGAATTTCAGCAATAAATAAATGAAAACCTGAATCTATTAAGGAAATTATTTTGCTTTGGCTCATTGCTCCTTCTGCTGGAGGAACCAGAGTGCAGAAGAGACGGCAGCAGAGGAAAACACATTCTCATTATCTTTAATTTATGCGATATAAAAGCTAAACATATCACTGGAAAAGGCTCAGAATCAGCTGTCCATAGCAGCAAACTCCACAAGCAATGTGTTGACCCACGTAAGAAAACATTCCCATGTTCAAACTGATGGTAAAAGAACCTTAACCCATTACGGATAATGGTGAGAATGAATTTCAACTTCTTTTACTTTGACATACATTGTATAGCAATGTTTTCTTCCTTTGACTAAAACCTGATGAGCCGTGTCAGAACTATGTCTTCTCTTTGTATTCCCACACATGGCCGAGTTGTTTGTACAACATCCTGTTTTTCTAGGTCCAGACAGGAAATTACACGAGGGTAATGAATCCAGTAAACAGTAACTACCATGCCTTCGGTTCTGGCAGAGTATCACTCTACTGGCAGACACACCCCGATGGTTAAAATTAGAGCAGCGCTCACCTTCCGAGTCAGTTTTTTGCTTGATGCTGTCGTAATCTGCGCCGCACACCTCGATCTCGATCAGAGGGCAAACTATGCCGCGTCCGTGCTTGGGCAGGTGCCGGGCGCCCAAAACCTTCAGAAGAGAGGAAGAGGATTATTAGGGTGACTCCTTTAGATCTCCTCACTTCACTTGTTCCAGCACATGAGTACAAACACATCTACTGTGGCAGGGCTTGTCACAGTCTGACGCCATGGGCCCAATCTCAGACAAAACTGAGACAACTGCGCCCCCCCAACACGTTGTAACTCCTTTTATTATTGTTTGCTTACTTACATTTGGGGGAAAATAACACTCACACTTGGAACTACAGTTCCCATCATTCTGATGCTTTGGGGGATGTCAGAAGGAATCATTTTGCCAAGGAGTCAGTTGAGCCCTGTTTTTTTTTAGCCTACATTTGTTTACATTCTGGCAAATTGGTACCAATAACAGCATGCCGAAGTGGTTATTGACAGGTACGGCTTATAATGTGTCCATGGATGTACAGACATCTATCACTGGATTACTTTGATACTGAAAAAAACTAAAAACTTGAAGATTTTCATGCAAGTTCTGGAGTTCTGGAGAGTCTTTTCTATGATCTTTAAGCAGATTTATCGACTAATTTCGCAATGGACATCAGAGATAGATATACCCTTGGGAAGTGTCACTCAGAATCTAAAAATATGTGTATCTGTGTATTCAGTAGGGGTGGGAATCACCAGAGGCCCCACGATACGATATCATCACGATACGATCTTTAGGCTGAGTATTGCGATAAGATATATTGCGATATACTCTCACCGGCCACTTTATTAGGCACACCTGTTCAATTGCTCATTAACACAAATAGCTAATCAGCCAATCACATGGCAGCAACTCAATGCATTTAGGCATCTAGAGGTGGTGAAGACGACTTGCTGTAGTTCAAACCGAGCATCAGAATGGGGAAGAAAGGGGATTTAAGTGACTTTGAACGTGGCATGGTTGTTGGTGCCAGACGGGCTGGTCTGAGTATTAAACTGCTGATCTACTGGGATTTTCACGCACAACCATCTCTAGGGTTTACAGAGAATGGTCCGAACAAGAGAACATATCCAGTGAGCAGTACTTGTGTGGACGGAAATGCCTTGTTGATGTCAGAGGTCAGAGGAGAATGGGCAGAGTGGTTGGAGATGATAGAAAGGCAACAGTAACTCAAATAATCACTCGTTACAACCAAGGTATGCAGAATACCATCTCTGAACGCACAACACGTCCAACCTTGAAGCAGATGGGCTACAGCAGCAGAAGACCACCCGGTACTAGCACCGGCCACTTTATTAGGTACACCTTGTACCTAATAAAGTGGCCGGTGAGTGTAGGTGAAGACATTTTAAATAAACACATTTAAAAGACAGTTTTTACAGATTCTACCTCGTCCCTTTGCCCTTCAGTAGCAAAGGAGTAAACAGTGTGGCGTTATTATTAAAGTTGTCAAGATACTGGAATTTCTAACTTTGATACAATATCTTGAAAATATTGATATCCAATATTATTTGCTATATCGCGGGGAAAATGATCACAACAGATTTTTATTAAAATATAAATGGCAGTATGTGTGAGAAGAGAGAGCAGAAAACGCAGCTGGTACCCGTGTATCGATACTGTGGAAAATGAGAATTGAAATTGTTTCAAATATTCAGTATCGTTATACACTAGTTATTATAGAGCCACAAAGTCCGCAGGAGGAGCAGGTCAGGATGGATGGATGGGTCAACAAAACGCTGATCTGAAAAGGTGGGAGACTGCTGTCTGTTTTCCGTTTCCTACAGTCAATGTTGGTTTCTTCTAGCTGTGATCGTGGATGTTTCATAACCTTAATCAAGTAGTTATTTTAACCCAAACCATAATCTTTATCTTTCCCTCAACCTAACAAAGCTGTTTGTGTGTCTCAACCATATGGCGTCAGATCAGAAAACACTAATGGTTTAGTCATTCTGGAGAGCATGAACCAAAGTACTTTATAGTTTAATGTGTTGTGAACTTGTTGTTCTAATTACTAACATTATTCAACTGTGGTCTAAGTGCACTACTAGCTACAACTCAGCTGAGAGCTGTCACTCACCATCAGAGCGACGCGGCTGTTTGGCGCTACACATGCAGGGTTTCACAGTTTTATAGCTGAAGTGGTCCCCCCGCCAACATCGTAAAATATTAATACACTTTTACGAAGTCAAACAACGACCTTCACGGAATAATGGGTGGTGCTATTTTACCCAGCAAACACTAAATATTTATTGAGCGTGGCTATTGTGTAGGGCGTACTCTACAAGCTTGAATGAACTAAATAGATAGATAGAAAAGGAAATGATGTTTTTGAGCAGATTAATGGATGGTGTAAAATGGCCATTTTTAAATGGACATAGGTTTGGAGCAGTGATGACAATTTGGAACTGTTCCTGTGACCCCCCAGTCATCTTTCCACTGAAGAACATGAAATGACTAAACTAATAAGTATATCCTCTGACATGATATATGAGGTTAATGACATCTGGGAAAACAACAGGATAAAAAGATCAAAGGCATTGGGGAGGCCCGATTCCAAAGAATTTTAGATTTACCAAAGAAAGAGGTCTTGGTTTGGTTGTATGCCTTTTTTTTGGAAAAGAGTGACCTTAACCTTTCTTGTTAATCCCCTGCCTGTGTGTTTCGGAAAGTTGTTATCAATCCCTGCATTTTGCTGCCAAACAGCCTCCGTCATGTTTATACTGTAAAACAAACAGTAGCTTTTGCTTCCTCCTTGAGTTGTACTATTTTAATTGTACTCATCACGTGCCAATGAGCGGGGACAGTGTGACGAAAAACAGCATAAATGTCAGAGAGACGGACGGATGGACGGACAGAGAGACAGACACATTGATATGAGTGGTTTAATAAGTCCTTGTGGACATTTTGATAATTTAGATTTTACTTTTGTTCCATTGTAACCAACAGAATTAACGAAAAACAGAAACCACAAATATTTATTGGGTGCAGTTTCACTTCAAGTCCTTGCCTGACAAATTGAATTTCACAGACAGACAATGGGCGTCATAGAGTAACATTTTCGCATTTTTAATCCTAAATTTCTTACTTTTTTTCTGTACGGTTTGCTCTTATAAGTGCTCCAAGTCATGTTCACCAAACTCTCTTAACTGAGCTTGTTGTAAATCGCTTGTTTTACCCAATTTGTTCATGAGAAGGTGCACGTTTTTTTTTTTTTTTTTAAATTTAATCATTAGCATAATCAACACATTTAAATTATATTAGGCCACCTGTTCTGATCTTTTGGAAATGAGCGGATGAAAACAATGCAAATTTAGCAGTGACAGTTGTCATATTAGAGGACCTGAAACAGTTTGAAGATAGTAACAAGCTGCCAACGTGCCATCAGAGCAGCGCAGTGCTGTGACAGCGGCTCATAGCGTACATGGGAAGCTTTCAACAGTCACGAAGATTTGTGGATGTATGAGTTTGGTAATTGCCTTGAGAAGTTGCTTTAAAAAAACAGATTATTTTAATTCCATTCATCAGACTAATACGTCACTATTCTCAAGTCTTTGAGCTGTGCAACATGTCTACCAGTCACATTCAGTCCCTGGGGTAACAGGTCTTAACCCTGACTTCTCAGGAAATCCTCCTTAAAACTTGCAAACCGCTCTGTGACCAGGGAATGTCAACAGAGAATAATAGGCTGACCAAAACTGCACTGGAATTGGACATGAATTCAGTGAGAGACCTTGTAGGACGGAACAAATTGGCAGCGGACTCCAAAACCTTGAGCGCTTGGCGAATTCACATGTGGCTAAAAATGCAGATGAGGCTCCACTATGGCCTTGTACATCCTCAGACTTCCGTTTAAAAGCATGGTGTCCATGCTAGGAGACAGGATGTTTCAGTAATTGGTCACTGTGCTCAAGGTCAAAGCAAACCTACCCACCTCCCACACACACACATATGCTCATATACACACACAAACGTTGGATTCAGGATTTGAGAAATGCATTGCATTCATGAACTATGCTATTAGGATGTTAAACTTTAAGTCAAAGTTTTTGCAAAAAGCGCTGCAAAATCTGCGCTAAGTACTCCTGCTTTGTAATAAAGTTACTATATTTCATTGAGAAGTCTTGTCTTGTGCTACATTAAAACAGACTGCTTTGCCCAGAATAGACTCATAAGCTGTGATTCTTGATATTGGCTTAATTAGCTGCAGTATTTCATCTGAACAAAGAGAACATCCTGCCAGTAAGTCACAGTGGGTAGACGTGAGCCATCAGGCTTCACATCACATTCGCTGTGGGGAAGATGAAAACTGACTGATAGGTGGTGATGAAAAAGACTTTAGTGGTATTGATGGATGAGGCATGATTTCCTTCAGGGTAAAGGGATGAATTGGAGCACGTTATGAATCATCTGATAAGCAGTGCTGATACTCGGAAGATCTTCTGAAACAGGCTACTGTACGACGCCTTCTTTATTTTCAATAAAAATCCAAGATGAAGCCAGATACACAGTGTAAGTGTGATATTGGTGTCAATCTGTGGCTCCAGTGACTTCTTTAAGTTTCCCTTGTATATTTCCTCTCGCTTATACTTTCTCGCTCTCAAGCGTCTGGATGTTGTTGTCACCACTAGGACAAAGCAGCTCGCCAAGCCGACACTCGTCTCGTCTTCCCACACTTTCACTCACCCTTCCCAGAATTGCCCAAGGCGTTGGAGAGTTGTGTAGATTTCTAGCTCTTCCATTTAATCATTTGGTAGTTGTAGGATTATGTCGTGACTAGAGCGGAAATTATTAGTCGATTAATAGAAAAATAAATCAACTCTTTTCATGATCAATTAATCGTTTGAGTCATTTTTACAGAAGAAACGCAAAAACAACTTTTGAATTGTGAGGATTTCTTTACTTTGTGTTATGTAAGTGGAAAATCTTTAGGTTTTCAATTGTTGATCAGACAAAACAAGCAATTTAATATCATAACCTTGGGTGTTAGGAAATTGATTAGTATTTTTTCATAATTTTCTGATGTTTTTTAGACCATATACTTAAGTAACTAATTGAGAAAACAATGGGCAGATTAATCCATAGTGAAAATAATCATTAGTTGCAGCCCTCATGACATTTGCACTACTACTGATTGTTGTTTGTAATAACAGAAATAGTTTGAATCTGCATACTGGAGTGATGTAAATAGCTTGTAAATTTGTTTCTTGTCACGGTGCCCTTGTGGCCTATCTTTACCTCACGAGGGCCGGCTGAAGTAGACAAACATCATTTGCTTCCTTGAGAGTATTTGTATTTGACCAAAATGATGGAATAGATGAGTTTCCATCACCAGGATAAAATCTTTGGCATGTGTCGTCAAGCAGTTGGATTGTGGATTTAGGAGTTTGCATTAGTTCTTTATGCATATTCAAACTGTTATTGTAATGTTCATCAATACATTTTATATTACTGCATCAGCAAGGCAAGTTAAACCACCATCTCATCTTATCCTCAGGGATGGGTATAGAACTACAGTACATTCAGAGTAACATCTGAGTCACGTACTGAAAGTTGGCATCACATGTTTGGTTGTGAAAAATCCCCATCACAATTTCCCAGAGCCAAAAATAACAGATATCAATTTTTTTTTTGTCCAAACAAAAGCGTAAAACTCAAAGATATTCAGTTTGCTATCATACAAAACGAATAAACTCATTTGTCTTGGGGAGCTGGACGCAGCTTATGTTTGACATTTTTGCTTGAGAAAAGACTTGAATGTGTAATTGATTAATTGAATAATATATATATATATATATATAAATAAAATAATTAATAATAAATAAAGTAAATTTATAAATAATAATAAATAAAATAATTGGTGGTTTATGTTGAGCAGAAAAAAATAAGTTAAAAACACTTTCATATTTCTCAGTGTGATGTATTGTAATAGTGTTTTGGTATTGTATAGGCACAAAACAAATAAGATAACCCAGCCCAACGTATACTGGGGAAGTCACGGTGAGGAACATTTCCAACCAGTTAATAAACTTGTGACAACATCGGTGTTACCGATTACACCAGGCATTTTACAAGAAAATGAGGGTAAGTATATGCAGAGAGCTTACTTTGATCTTTAACGTTGGACGGCTGTGTGCCTGGCCTCACAGCTTTCACTGAGGGGCCGTAGGTTTCCATCCAGGGCCGCTCACACCAGCTGTAACCGCTCCGTCCTCCTCGCGGTGATTGCCTCATTAACATTATGGTTCCCTTATAGCATTGGGTTTAAATCTGAATAATGCTAAACAGGTGCTTTTGCTTTTCGCTTTGAGACCAAATCCTCTGCCATCATCTTGTCTGTCAACTCTCTCTCTCGTCCCGTGTGTGAAATATAGAGCAGACACTTTCGCTTGTAGTTTGTAGCATTTGTCCTCCCACTATGTATTGATAACACGCCGCTGATACGTGAAAATGAACTAAATGAGTTTTATTTATATAAAAAATAGCAAAACGATGGTGGGGGCGGTGGGCAAGTAACGTAATCGGTGTATGCCAGAACACCGTTTAACACCGTTTAACACCAGTAACCCTGACTACCACAGCAAGCTTAATGTACACCTGGACTTTTGGCTCAGCTCAATAGGCAACATTTTGAAAAATAGAAAGAAAGTTTGCAGCTATCCTTTTTTTTTTATTAAATGGCTTAAAAAAACACAATGCCATTAATTCATAAACCACAAACCATCACAGCTTTAGTGAAATTAAAGGTTCTCCCTATATTTCTGGTCTCATGACACAAATTGTGTTTCCATATGGCCCATTTTCCCCTGCTCTCTCCTACTTACTAATCTCAAGAGTATTACATTAGCATTTTAATTTACAGCTGCTGCTTAATTTGCACCCTCTTAAACAAGCGTCTCAGTGGCCAACAGTGTTCGTGCCGAGCAGTCATGAGTAACACTATCTGTGTCACTTTGAATGGGAAGTAGAGCAGTGTAAAAATAGCATGAATGTTCAGCAACCACTTGGATACATAAAGGTTAGAAAACTTACTTGCAGCAAAAACAAACTTCACAGCCCCATTTTATGACTGGCTATATTGACGACTCATCTTTAAGCCTGCAAAGTCATGCTACCAGCTATTAATTTCTTGTTGGAAACTGTCTGTACTTCCATTTGCTCTCGCTTCACACTAGCACTGCCTCTCAGTTAGGAGTGAATTAGAGTGGGAAATTACAGGCTTTAGTTAAATTACACTTTGTTGTGGAGTAGCTTATGAATAAAGCAAATTGAATGAGCTCAACAGCAGAGAAAAAGAATATAAAGAGGAATACTGGTATCTATACATAGACTGATGCATGCACACACACAGACAGATGAAGGTACGTTTATGGACATGATTTATGGTCACTTCAGCTTGCGTATGGGTCATAAACTGATAATTAGTTGATTGATGATATTCATTTGTAGATACTGGCCTTTAATGACTTTTCTCTCTGTTCAAAGCTACACAATACACTCTGCAAAGCCTGCAGTGATGTTTACTTTAATTGCACTTCACATTCAGTTGTTCAGTGAATTGTTTTGTTAATTAAAATGTTTAAAGTTTAATCTCTCCCAGAGTTTTCCCCTACAACTAAATACACACGGTGGATCATTCTGTCTTAAATAAGTGCAAACCCTAAAGAACAAATAATTAACTATGGATTTCAGTGGAGTGATTGTTTGATTTGGCTCCAAAAGCTGTTTCAATGGGGTTTCTATCACACATCTAATAACATGTATCTCAAAATATCACGTATCAGCGACTAAATGATGAGGTTGGCATTGTGTCACTACAGGCGCGGCCTCTTCAAAAACGTCTTGGCAAAGCACGTCTGGCAGTGCGCTTGTGGAGCGGGGGCTTTGCACTCTCTCTCTAACACGACATATGAGATATGAATTTCTCCTTCCCCCTCCTACTTCATAGCTCTCTCACAGTCCAACAGCTAATTAGCCAGCTAGCCCAATCACAACTACCGGCATCAAAACAGGAAGGAAGTGGTAAAGTAGTAATGCCTGCCTCTTGCTTGACCTGGCGCTGAAAAGTTGAGAGGAGAGCGCGGCTGGTGCGTCATACCATAGCAAAACAATGGTTTTGCTTGCGAGTGGAGACACGTTTATAGTGACGCATCTCGGTGTGATCAGCCCCTAAGGCCCTCCCTGATCAGACAGAGCACGTTTTGCAGGTGGAAAATGCGAGACGCACCGCAGTGCTTGTTTGTTGCACGAACAGACAGAGTGTTTTTTTTTTTCAGTAATGGTACATGTCTAAAGGGGCGTTTTTTTCCAGCTTTCGCTTTCCAGCATTGGACGCTTAATGGGCTGCCACTAGACATGAGGCACCTGACTGGATGAACGCTTTCTGTCGTGGGCTGCTGCTCCCAGTTTTCAAACCAGAACCAACATGGCGGCTCATTTGGAAACTCTTCTCTTATATCACAAAAAAAAAAAAAAAATACACCGAAATGTGTTTCTGAAAACACTTTATGTGAGAAATAAGCCACACAGCTGCTGGATCTGTCTTTATTTTGGATCGACAACGCTTAGTTTAAAAGTTTCTCAGGAGTTTCCAGAGGCAGCGAGTCGCGTCGGACGCATAGTAGCCTAGACCTCAACTTTATGCAAATGAGGAACGGTCAACGTGACGCCCCGTCTCTCGAATTGTGCCACCACGCTACCAGAATGCATTGCACGGCTGCTTACATAGACAATGAATGGGAAGCATGGAAAGGACGGAGGCTGTGGACATGTACCATTAGTTGTTTTTTTTTATTGTTGCTAGGCAACCACAGAATAAGTGTCAATTTTAGCTTAACATAAACCATGACCTGTATGGAAACCTAATAGTTAATAGTACAGTTAAAATTAATGAAAACATCTTAGCCAAAATCTACTAATTTGCCTCCAGGCCTGTTGTTTTCGGTTCAGTTCATGGTAACTACAGTTGATAAGGTCATATAGCTCCGGGTATACCCCAGGGAGAAAAAACGCTAATGATGTTGGCCGATTTTCCGCTCTGAGTTGAATTTTTTTCAACTCGAGGTGTTCAGGGCACTCCTGCAAAAACCTGAGGCGCACAGAGCTTCACTCTCATTGAAAATAATTACAAAAAGTTGCCCCAGGCTGCTTGAGCAGGGCCTTAGTCTATATTTCTCTTATTGTCAACAAATCTCATGACCAAGAGACCAAATCGAATGCATTAGTGCATCTTACAATACTTGATTAATAGCACTACGGCAACACTAGACGGGTGTATCGTACGTGATCCGGCCATATCGTGCTTTCATTATATTTGACTCAAAATAAATTACAGTGCGTAATGAAAGAAAATATCAGTCAATACAACAGTGAGGCTCAATGAGGCTTTGACAACAATGGAGCTCTGTAGTACAAAGGAATAAGATATATCACGCTGCACAGACAATACTTCAATTCATTGTTGGTTTTGGTCTTTTAATGGCATTTATCGACGTTAAGAAAAATATACAATATCACTAAAGTTAGATTCTATCGTAAAAAGAATGGTTTTGGCATTCAGTAGCCCACTAGTCAAACCCTATGGCGCATATGACATGAAACAGTCATGCAACTGCTCCCCTTCTGACACACACACCAAATCCAGAGTCAGATCTAACCAGTCACATCACTGGATGTGGAAAAGAAAACTTAACGTCCAACAACACCCACATCTGAGCGGTAGAGGTCACGACCCTGCTCCCCGCCTCCCTTTTGGCATTTTTTTCAGAGGGAGGATAACTGAATAGAAGCAAGATCTATAAGACAATATAGTTGAGTTTCCTCAGAGGTTGTCTGAGAGAGAAATTTTTATGAGGTTAAGTGGTTGATGAATCCTATGATTGAATGTGAGTGGCTGGTTAGTGCGATGACACTGCCATCCTCCCTCTTAAAGTGAGAGCTTTTATATCAGCAGCACAATAATAATAATGATAATCAGTGATAGTCAATGTGTGCGCCCACACAATTTCAAATAATTGCTGTAAAATAACAGGCAGGATGATCATTGTGGAAAAAGTTTCTGTTTCAACCTAATCAACTCCTCTTGTTTAGTTCCTCCGTGCAGCTGCAGGGTTTCGAGGATATTGGCTTTATCTTTCTAGCAGTTGTTTGTCTAGCTTTAGCGAGAACAATGAACCTCATGTTGTCGCACTTCCACTTTCAAACATAGGAAGAGCAGAAATGCATTTACTGCTGAGGAAATGTCATTTACTGCTAAATTCATTAACTACAAACTCCCGTGGAGGAAACAAGAGTGGTGTTGTGGCTATTCAGGCTCAGAAAAGGATGTTTTCCTCGAGTGAGACCATATTAGTAATATTGGAAAACCCATTTTATCATGACGAAAACTGAATTATAGATGCAGGCTGGTCAATATTTATGGAAAACAAACCGCCATTACTGAGAAAAAAAACACAAGTCAATAGGCCATTTAAAAAATGAACAAACCAGGGACCATAAATCAGCTGCTATGTGATCTGCCTACTTTATTTGTTAGCACCAAACTAAGTATATGTTTCTGCTGTATCAACACTTCATCAGTGCCATGTCCTTCAAGACTGATGTTATTTTGGAAGACCACAACCTCAGTAATTCATTGATTTGTGGTGATCTCAGTCTGTCAGCCAGCATTTGCCCAACACTACCACTAATATTAATGATTTTTGAAGACCAACTGAAATTTTCTAAAGTGCAACCATCAGTCTAAAATGTCCACTAGTACAAAATGAAATAAAAAAATATAATGGGTGGATTTAACATGGAAATAAAGATTTGATTTATGAATAGATTCTTCACCAGCACCACCATCAGAGGAACTTTGAAAATGTTTAGCCCCATGATTTGTGAGGCTCTAAGCAATGTAAAAATGCTGGTGTATTGCTTGTTTTATATACTATGGTATTGCATTTAGTAGAGTTAGTAGCAGATACCGATACCAGTATCGGAAATGCGTCCAGTACGGCCCAAAATTTGGGATCGGGTATCGGCGAGTACGCCAGTCAATGCACCAATCTGATACCATGATTTATTACCCCAGAAAAAAATCAACTTGTTTAACCGGAAATCAATTCTTCGCCGCTCCAAAACAGTAGCCTTCACTGTGCTGTCGCCCTGGTTGTATCATGGCGGGCAACTACTGTTTTAGAACAGCGAAGAAGAACTGATTGCAGGTAGTTTGTCACGTGACAATAGCAAACAACAACAGTGCGGTGCTAGTGGAGAGTGTAATGGTCACGGTAGTCAGAGTGAGGAAAATGTCATTTGGCAACGTTTCACTGTGAAAAATCCAACAAGTAAAACGGCGATATGTACAGTCATTTGAGCAATAATCAAAGTAATAAGTAAATTAGCACATAGGCTGTCCACTGAGGAGACAGATAATGAGAATACACTATTGTTATTTATTCCTAGCTTCATTTATTGATGTTCTTTAAAACTGATAAATTGAATAATAAAAGAAAGTTCTATTGCATTCATTCTCTGTAGGTATTTGTTTAACCTGAGCCAGGCCATGCAACAAAGACAGCAATCATATCACATCCATACATGGTCAGTAGTAAACAGTTGTATAACAATAATAATAATAATAATAATAAGTATTTTTCTTTTTTTAATCATGCTGGTATCGTATTGGTTTTCGGTATTGGCCGATGTAAACTGCAAGTTCAGGTATCAGAATCGGTATCGGGAAGGAAAAACTGTTATCGGAATATCTCTAGCATTTAGTAATTGCTTGGATTCTTACAGAAGTAGCGTGGCATGGTAAAATGTGAGAGGACGCCGAGGAAGACAGGTCATCTATAAAGGCGCAAAGTGAGACATGCATCTACAATTTTTCAAGATTTCAAGTAAGTAATTTGATTTTTTTTCTGCTTCAGGATGATAATTTATGTTCAAATCAAAAATAATCTATTATAATATTTGGCTTACACTTCTCTGTCTCTGTCTTTTTAACATTAACACCTACGCAGTTACAAGTACAGATCAGTACTACTACAGTACAAAAAGGTCATACATCACTCATTTACAGATTACATCTAAAGGTTTACATCAAATTAATGCATCAAATACATGAGTTGAACATCCATTCAATGTATGGGATACAACCAGGGTCTAAAATAAAGTTTTTTCCTCACGTGCCACTGTGGCAGGTCACTGAACATTTCTACTAGCCACACAATTGTTTTGTCTGCCGCTTCTGAAATCTATGTAGAACGCTTTAGAATCATAAACACTAGGACTGTGTACTGGCAAGAATCTGCCGATAAGATATGTATCATGATACAGCGGTTACGATGCAATATATTGCGAAATATTGCAATACTGTATGTGAGGCGATATATTGCGATTTTTAAAAAAATCTAATTTTAGGAAAACTATCATAAGTATAAATAACACTGCTATATGCATAACATCTGGGCATAAAAAGTTTAACTTTTTTATGCAACCAGAATAGTAGGATCTGTATTTGCATATCTCTGCAAATAAAGTATTTCCTGAGTTAATTTTTGCATGTAAACTATTAATTAGAAATCAATACAAGGGTTTTTGAGAATTAATACAGTATCACAAAACACAATATTGCAATACTCAATATTTTTCGTCCAACCCCAGTAAACACTGAGTCAGTGGTAACAGACAGTAGAAATATGGATCATGTAACCTTAATCCCTGACTATTTTTAATTTAGGAATTGCTTTTTAAAACTAATATTTCTTAATATAAGGAAAACCATCTGGTGGCAGGTGACCTGAACTTTTTTAAATTTCATTCCCTGGATACAATAATATCCTACCTATTAAAGCAATTACCAATTTTACAACACAATTAAGTTAAGAGGAAAAACAAGCCTTACGCAATTCTGATAAGCAACCAGCAGACCTCTAGTCTGCACAAACAAATAAACAACTAAATCATCATGTGAAATTTGTTGGATTTGTAATTTGTCCAAAGCCCTGGCAGGCCCTGTCCATGGTGCTGACAACAACACACTTCAGCAGACCTCTCACCATAATGTAATACCATTCAGACAAACAAAGTATGATAATACATTTTAGCCTTTACAAGCAATATGACCACAACAACAATTGCACGATCTATAGAGAGAGAGAGAGAGAGAGAGAGAGAGAGAGAGAGAGAGAGAGAGAGAGAGAGAGAGAGAGA
>CAKAOI010048673.1:0-26098 GCA_916701655.1 Sebastiscus albofasciatus
ATCTTAATACTTAATCCACTACAAAGTAATCATACAGTCAGATTTCCCCCAGATTGTAAATTGAAAATAACAATTTCAGTATAACTTTTCATTATCCTACAGACCAATGCGATGAGCATCTATTAATGAATTGACATCTGTTTATCTACACATGAACAGAGATTTCTCCTTTTTCGTCCCTTTTTAAAATGAACTGCACATTTAAATGCTGCTGCAGATTCTTTCAAAGTGTAGTAAATGGGTAAACAAAAGTACGCAGGAGATATTCTGATGCAATGGTGTTTGTGTTCGTGATTGTAGTTCATGCATGACAGAGTGAATGAGGTTCACGTCTGTGGCTCCAGTACAGTACGGATCCTGTTCTGCTTGTCTGTTGAGCAATACCTGTTTTTTCTTCCTTGGCTATAGACTGAAGGGGAAGAAAGAATGTGTTCAGGGAGGTTGGGAGAAATGTGAGGTTTATGCAAGACACGCTAGGATTAGCATTGTGTTAGCATCAGGACTGACATATTAAATCTGAGGGATGATAAACTGACAGAGAAAGTCCTGTTGGATCAGCTTGTTCTGTTTGTGTTGAGCTTTGAAGGGATCTGATCCGGAGGAGAGACGAAGCCAAAGAATCCTGTTGACTGTTCTGGTGTGTCTCGCTGCAGGCTTTTCTAACTCCTGCAGTAGCATCGCTGCCACCGTGTTTCTGTCACTTACCGTACACACACTGGTAAACACACACACACACACACTCCCTGTGCTAACTGGCATGCTGCCACACACAGGTGTGGCTTCAAGCTGGCTTTCAGTTTGCAGACAGTCCCAAGCAAAACACTAGTGCAAGACGCAGTCAGTTTGGAGTCGCCACATCCTCTCTCGTGGGAAGCCAGATTAAGATCAAATCACAGATCAACTCACTCTATTAATTCTTACAAGATACAGTCTGTTGTGACAAAAATAGCCATGTCTGCAACAACATTAAAAACACTTGGAAAAAGTCTCTAAGTAATAAATCTGTCCTTGAAGGCAGTGATAGTGTTGCACTCTTGTAAACATAGAATTTAATTAATATCAGTATCGGTGCATCCCTATCAACTATTAAATTAATCACCAACTATTTTAATAATTGATTGATCGGTTTGAGTGTTTTTTTAAGAGGAAAAAGTCAAAATGTGAATACTTTCTGTTTCTTTACTCCTCTATGACAGTAAACTGAATATCTTTGAGTTGTGGACAAAACAAGACATTTGAGGACGCCATATTGGTCTTTCGGAAACACTGATTGCCATTTATCCCATTTTCTGACATTTTATACACCAACTAATCATTTAATCGAGAATAATCAACAGATTAATCAACAATGAACATAATTGTTAGTTGCAGCCCTAGAAATGTTAAAAGCTGGCGCATCAGAAGCCTAACTGAACACAGAAGGACTTGACTGTAGTCATCAAGTAAATGATCAAACGTGTACAAAAGGCAGGAAAGCAGAAGTTCTCTCCCATTCTTTCTCTTGTTAACCACAGAAACACCTGATCAGTGAGAGTAGAGAGAGAGCCAAGTTGCCACGATACGCTGTGCAGAAGCCAGCACTAACACGTTTGTGTGTGTGCGCTTGGATGTCAGCCATTAGTTATGTGTGTTGTGTGGGTGACCTCCCGGACACAGAGATCGTCTTGTGATCTGCAGGGGTCACAGGTTGCTGGCGTGTCTTTGAACAAGACACTGAACTACAACCTGGTTTCTCTTGATTCCCCCCCCACTCACTGGTGAAATGCATACATGTGTGTCATCTTTTAGATATGCAAAGACACACATTCCTGTGAAATGACAACGGCTCTTGGACTCTGAGAGAAACCGACAGGAAGAAATGAATGAGGGAAGAGAGGGGGGATTTTGAGATAACTTGGCTCTCAAAGCAGCAGGTAATAAAAAAGATGTAGTGAGTGGATTTGAAAGAGGAAGGCAGTGATAGTGACATGACAGTGGGCAGCAGAGTGAGTGATAAAAGAGGGAGTATTTTAGGCCTCAGGGATGGAGGGGTGGGCAGCTCCTCACAAGGCCACGCATGCACACACGCAGCCGTTGCTGAGAGACTTTTGGAGAGCAAACAATGAGGGAATAAAAGGAGAGGAAGCTGAGAAGTAGCTTTACACACACTTTTTTTAGAAATGGAAAATCTGCTCCGCTGTGCTTTCTGTTACGGCACATTTACCTAATCCTCCAGAGCTGGAGCTGTCTGTGTTGTTTGTGTTTGTCTGAATCGCAGAGTTTCAGGGAGTCGGTTTTTGTTTCTGTTAAGATCTTCTGTCTTGTTAAAAATGATTTAAATGCTGGAGAATAAAAGCACGACTCCCCTCTTGGCCTGACATGTGAAACTATTTTCCATGATGACATCACTGAAGGAGGCAGTGATTAGTCATTTGATTTGATATTTGACACAACGACTGGGTGTGTATTTTTGGCCGCCGCTCTATTAATCATATACCCATTTGCTACAGTAGCTGTCAGATTTTAATATGGATCTTATTTACACTTTATGACCCAATACGTCTTTGCAGGAACTGTAATATGGGTTAAGTTCTGAGTGCTCAGCCATCACCAGGATGCTTTACACACGGCAGACACACACACACACACGTGATAAGAGCATGTCTTGAGCACATAACTCCTGAACTTTGTTGAACCCCGGTATCATGAAAATCACCCTCCTCTCGCCTGCCAGTACTTCCTGTTCCTCCGATTATGTATCGGAGTCCGTCGAGCCGTCTTTTCCTAAAGGAGGGACAGAGATAGCACATGGGAGAGGGGGGCTTCAATCAGGAAAAGTGGGTTGACTATTGAAGGGCTGTTGGAGTGGCGCCAGAGGAAGTCATTTATAACCTCAGCAGAGGAGGGACTGTCCACTGTGTGACTGCCTGCTAAAGCACGGGAGCTATGTGTGTGCGAAAGCCCCCATGAATTGTAGTGCTGTATGACCCTGAATGTAACGCTGTGTGTGACCCACTGTGGAGAATCTGCGCTCTCTGCTGCCAGTGGAAAATATATCATATACACTGAGAGACAAGACTGAGGTAGCGCATATGGTTTGTATTTCAGAGGACTCATTCAAGGCCAATCGTTAACAGTTAGAGTCTAAATATGTGGAGTCCACGTCCTTACAATCATCATTATTTGGAGTTTCAATAAGACAAGGTCCTCTGCCTGTAACTATAAATGTGCAACAGTTTGTGTTATGTGAAGAGAATGAGGTTTGAAACCATTAAAAAAGTAAAAAGGTTGTGCACTTAGTTAAAATGTTTTTAAGTGGCCTCTGTTGTTAATTCAAATGTATTTGAAAGACATCAAATCAATATTTTATATGAACTTCTTATTTCATTATGATCAAGGTTCAAATTGAGGTTCAGATTGTTACACAATCATGCTGAAAAGCTCATGCACCAGTTAACTTTGACCTCATTTTGTTGCACTACCCCAGAAATAAAAGCAGTTAACTATTTTGAGGAGTTAAATATGCTTTTATTTTTGTTGTCTTTTTTTTTGGTTAAAGGTAGTTCTAGCAATTAATTTGAGTTTTATTTGTTTTTACTAGTTTGTCTGCATTCTCAATCTTAATGAGGTTGACTTTTGTGTCCTCTTATGTGACGGTTTTTTGTTTCAGTTGTTTGCTTTCCAAATGATTTTGATTGAGTTTTTGATAATAAAACAGCATTCTCTATAAAGCAGCTTGAATGTCGAGCAATGAATTGTACATGCAGGATGAAGTCGGGGTCATACTGTATGTTACCTGTGTTTCAGCGTGCCTGGGTACCGACATGAAGCTGACCCTGCCCTCCAGCCTGGAAAATCACTATGAGACCCTGAAGCTGCTCTACACCGACTGCCAGGTCGTCCACGGCAATCTGGAGATCACACACCTTCATGGAAACCCTGACCTCTCCTTCCTACAGGTATATACAGAGTGTTTTTTCTGTAATAGTCTCTGCATAAAATGACTCAAGATAACCATATTAATTAGTTATGAAACAAATAAGATGGAAATAAATAAAGAGAAAACAAGTATTCAGTTGCTTCAGTCAGTCCACCTGTTTTTGTTGCCACCACAGACTCATCCTTTTGTTTTCTCTTCACCTGTTCTTCTTCAGGGGATCGTGGAGGTACAGGGCTATGTACTTGTAGCTAATGTGTCAGTTCCTCTGGTGCCTCTGGACAACCTTCGGATCATAAGAGGCAGCCAGCTGTACTCCAACTACGCCCTGGCTGTGGTGAATAACACCCTGGGTGGACAGGGGCTCAGGACACTCCGGCTTCGTAGCCTCACAGGTCAGATAATAGACTGGACTGGGGTTGGGACTGTATGTTTGATTTTTTTGGACTCATTCATTTGATCAAAATCTTCTATCTATTCATGTTCATTGGGAGTGTTGTGTCCTCCTTTCATCCAGCATCTGTTTTCTACTGTAACAGTAAGTTTATGAGCTCCTCTTACGTATCGTCTCCCCTGCAGAGATCCTGTTGGGTGTGGTGCAAATTTGGGGGAACCCCCAGCTGTGCTTTCCAGACCCCGAGAACATCGTTTGGAGGGACATTTTAGACAAGCAGAACCACGCCACGGTGCACCGACTCCAGCCTCCGGCCCCTAACTGTGAGCAGCTGATTGACTGATTGAAATATTAACCTTGCTTCCAGTGTTATGCAGTAGAAATACAAAACAGCAGACGGGACAGCACATTAAGAAAAGCCCCTCCCCCTTCCGCTATGTAGCAAAGATGGTAACCATTGAGGGTGAGAAGTGCACACTCAACGTTTTGACCGTTTTGAGTACAACATCCGGGTACTTAGAGTGCACTGCATTTTGCCATACTTCTCAGTGTGAACGCACTCATGCACTCAAAATAGCAAATGTAAGTACGGAAGTATGCAAAATTGCAATTCTAGTAGTTCTAATGAAGTATACTGGCAACTTAAGTACAGCCCCACAGAACCACTAGTATAGAGTGGTACGGGAATGAGTCCTAAAACCCAGAAATGAGTTTGCATTTTAGCACTTCCGGTTCCCGTTTCTGAAAGTCAATGGGTTTTTCAGTTAGATGCCTGAAATAATGTCTGTGGTCAACACAAGCTTAAGAGATTTTAACGTTTTGTTCTACGACAAAATACATCAATAAAAACCTCACTGGTGAATTTTGAAGCCTTTATGTGTCTTAAAATGGCGGTTGCTAACAAGTAGCTACATGAGACTACTAAATGTCGCCAACCCGTCTGCCTTTACAGCCTCATTGTGTATACTCACGCTCATGCGACTGTGGTGTAGTTTGTTAGCTACTTTAGCTTTTTACTTCTAGAGATTGCGTTCACACTTCAAAAATCATAAAAGTGGTGTTCATTTGTGAAGATTATCTGGCTGAACAAAACTTGTAAGTATCATAAATGTTTGATTGCCACAGAGCTTATTTTCTGCAATAATCTAAAACCAAATGGAAAAATCCCATTGGCTTTTTGTCAAGGGAACCAGGGCGATGCTAACTTCCTGGTTAACCTACAAAAATACGGCATCCCTGGAGCACTCTATAGCAGTAGACTGTTAATCTTGTTTTTCTCTTGTAAAATTGTTAAAGCTCTTCTCATTTGTTGTTGTTATTGTTGTGTTTCTTCTGGCACAGGTCCAGGTTGTTCACCTGAATGTGATAAAAGCTGCTGGGGAGAAACTGCACAGGACTGCCAGACCTGTGAGTTAACATCATGTGCAGAGTATGACAGCCAGTGACACTATTTGGTTTTCACTGGAAAAAAATCCAGAGCAGGTGAAGAACAGCTGAAAACTCTCACTTTTTCCATCTTTGTTCAAAGTGACCCGTATTAAATGTGCGTCTGGCTGCCTGCGGTGTAAAGGCCCCCATCCCCATGACTGCTGTCACACACAGTGTGCTGCTGGATGCACAGGACCCAAAAACACCGGCTGTCTGGTAAATTGCACACATGTGTTTATCAGATATTTGTTGTGTTCGCTGTAATCTCAGTGTGTGACACAGTGCGTCACATTGTGGTTTGTCATTTCTGGAGTAAAGTGTTTCCTCATTCCTCTTCTCTGCAGGCTTGCCGTCACTTCAACGACAGCGGTGTGTGTAAGGATAGCTGCCCTCCACCCACTATCTACGACCCCATCACCTTCCAGACCAAACCCAACCCCAACAGGAAGTTCAACTTTGGAGCCACCTGCGTCAAGACGTGTCCTTGTGAGAACTTATTTTGAACAAATCCATGAAAGCTACAACACAGTGCTCAGCTAGTGGCCACTGTGCAGCTCCACTGATGCACCACCTGATGAAGCGCCTTGCTTCAGGGCACCTTGATGATAGACGAGGGAGAAGCAGGAGAAAAGATTATTCAGTTTCTTTGCCAAGATTTCCACACATACACAGGGATTCAAACCTGGCAGTGTTACAATCACATTCCTGCTACTCTAACGCTTTAGGCTACCAGCTTCCCATTTCATCATACTTCATTTTCTTTTTGCTGTAAAGATGCCCTTTGAACACATTTGTCTCCCTGTCTGTAGATAACTATCTGGCTATGGAAGTAGCTTGTACTTTGGTTTGTCCCAAAGCCAACCAGGAAGTTATCGCTGCCGACCCTGACGGGAACGAGACGCAGAAATGTGAAAATTGTGAAGGAGGCTGTCCCAAAGGTACATTTACATTTGGACACTATACATTGCTTACATACACTCAATGGCCACTTTATTAGGTTCACCTGAACACCTGTAACGTGCCATGTCACAACGACCACGTCATCTCAAACTGGTTCCACGACAATGTCCAATGACCTCCACAATCACCAGATCTCAATCCCATAAAGCACCTTTTGATACGGGAGATTCACAGCTTGAATGTGCAGCCGACAAATCTGCAGCAACTGCTTGATACTATCACGTCAACATGGAGCAGAATCTCAAAGGAGTGTTTCCAGCACTTTGTTGAATCCATGCCACAAAGAATGCACCGTTCTGGGGGCAAAGAGGGGGTCGTACCCAGTGTTAGAATGGTGTACCTAATAAAGTGGCCACTGAGTTTAAACAGTAGCTATCCAAAACAGTTTCACAATAGGTGGCTCAAATGTTGCATAACGTTCATGCATAATGTTGTGGAGTAATTTATGTGTTCTCTTTGTGCATGACATGGTGGTTCAGTACAAGTGATTATGATTTGCGCTGCACGCACTGATGTTCCAATGCCTCACATGCTGACTGTGGTGCAAAGTGAACCAACCTGTTTCTGCAGTACCTTGTTGTTGTTGTTGATGTTGCAACTGGGGTTTGGCTCATGAATCAGGACATTTAGATCATAAGATCATTTATGCTATTTATATACTATATATTTATTTTACTTAGTGGAGTTAACAGTCACAGATAACTCTGTGAAACAGACCCCAGCTATCACATAATATCAAGTTATGTTGCATAAACTTAATTTAAAGGCAGAATGAGTAGGATTTGTCGGTTGTGTTTTATAAACACAACATTCAAAGTTGGCCCTCCTCCTGGCTCATCGAGGGTTAGGGTGCTCGCCAGCGGGTGAAAGCCAGCCACAGATTCGCTCTCGTTTTGGAACGAGCTTTGTCCGCTTGGCATTTCGCGTTGCTATATTTGCATTTTTCCGGCGCTGTGTTCTCTTGAATGTGTGCTTAAGATCTGGCACCTGGTCGCTACGTTTTTTTAGGTTTACGCCCAGAATTGTCCCGAACACAGCAAAATTAAAAGAAAAGAGAAAATGCAGGCAGAGGGCAGATACAGACACTGCCGCTCTTATTTTTATATTACATAAAAATATAAAGATACATACATTTTTTGTACACTGAGACCAGATCGGGTTTATCAGGGAAAGGTCATTTGGTAAAACTCCCGTCAGTTCCTTCACATCATCAATCAATGGATACAGAGAAAGCCTTTGACCACCTTCAATGGCATTATCTCTGGCAGGTCCTTCATAGATTTGAACAATTTGTTAATATGTATAAAATATTATACATTTTATAGGTGCAGTTGTTTTTAAGGTATACCCTCCATTCATTAACATTGCTAGAAGCATCAGGAAGGGCTGCCCTCTCCCCATTTCTCCCCATTGAACCAGTAGCTCAAATAATTGGTCAATCACCTTACAATGTGATATACCACACTATATTTCATTCTATGCTGACGATATCTTGTATTATATGGAGGGTTGTTGATCATCTTTTCCTGTTATATTGGACATCTTATGTAAGTTTGGTTAAATTTCTGGATTTAAGATAACTAGGTTGAAACCCGTTGCCATGGCTTGTATTGCAGTGTGTTATGGTCTGGGTATGGACAACCTCGGCGTCATGGACAATGGTGTCACCATGGTAACATCTACCAATGTGGAGCAGTTCAACAAGTGTAAGAAGATTTTTGGCAGTCTGGCCTTCCTCCCTCAGAGCTTTGAAAGGTAAGAGACGCACAAGCCAAATATGGAACATACATACAGTTTAAGCTCACAAAGGTACTTTAAAAATGGCAAAATAAAGTAATTAAATCAATCTAAACTTAACAATCATGTGCACTTTATTAACCACAAAAAGCAGCTAGATGCCCAAGACTTCATACTGCCACAGAGCCACGTCCCTCCTGTTCAGCCCGTCAAATATTTGAGTTTACAGCAACATTTGTGGAAGGTTCTTTGTGTGAAAGTCGCCACCCTGGCCAAACCCTTTAGATCTTTAGATTACTGTACTCAAATGTACTTCAAACACAGACCATTAATGTTTTTCACTTTTATCTTTGTGTCAACAACGAGAAAATGAACTGCTTTTGTGTCTTTTCTCCTCAATCTAATGCAAATGCAATATAGAGACATCTACACCCAAGAGTAAATAGTAGAACTTATATACAGGGATAACATATACAGTGTATATCAAACTAGTCAACTGCTTCATTTGTCACTGTGGATGTAAATAAAAGATTGGTGGATCGTCCTACCATTACACCAACTGATGCTGAGATGCCAAATACTTGATAAATTATGTTGCGTCTGCCAACTATTGAAATTGAAAGTTTGAAATGTAAAAACAAAACTGAGCTAACCTGCACCACTGGAGATTTTATCAGTGAATAGAGATTTGACAAGATGATCAGATATTAGATACATAAATAGAAACAAATCAATCAAAATATGTATTGCATTTTGTTGTGTGTTAAATTGTCATTTAAACCTTATATTGTCATCGTGCAGGGACCCTGTGACCAACACATCAGGCCTGACCCTCGAGCAGCTGAGCAACTTCAAGAAACTCGAGGAGATTACAGGTACTGAACACTGCTAAGGTGTTTGTTGAATCATTTTTTAAGCTTTTACCAAGAAGAGAAAATCTTTTTAAAAACAGTATGCTTTTCAGAACTGTTGCAAATGTGATTTCTCATATTCAAACAGATTATCCATATAAAACCACACTGAAATTTGGTACACAGAGCATACTATGTCTCCTCTATTGGAGTGTTTTTAGCATCTTTGTCTGATGTTGCTTTGCAGGTTATTTGTACATCAATGCCTGGCCAGAAGAGTGGTCTAACTTGAGTGTGTTTGAGAACCTGAAGGTGATCAGAGGCAGGATGCTCTACAAGTAAGACTTTTAAACCGTCTGTCTTTCTTTCCTTTGCATGTCTGCAACACTCCCTCACTGTACTCTACGTGTGTTTCACCATTGTGATATTAGTTGCCTGCAAGCATGATATGAAATGCATTTTTTTTTATTTATAACATCCGTTTGTTGATTATGTTATCAACAATCCTACAGACAAACTGGAAACATTAGACCCATTAGGCTCATATTTGTCTTCTCATATAAGGGCGCGCTATGAATGTGCATATAGAAAAAAGGCCAAATAAATAAATAATAATTTAATTACTCAGTGTGACAAATATAGAGAAAAGAAACTAAGAATAAAAATAATGATTAAAAGGAGGTGGATGGGGTTTACACCTTAGAAATCTTTCCCATATAGGTAGAAATGCAAAAAATAATAATGATAAAATAAAGATAAAGTCTTTTTCATGCAAGTCAGTGTAGAATATCTCTTTCTTTCTGTGTGATGCGTCACCACATGCCACTGTCCTGATGTCCATCCACCCACATTGTGTCTTTGTGCTCTTGTTTTGTGTGTTTCTAGTTCAGTTGAATCAGTTCGTTCACTTTCAGGGTTATAAAGGCTAATTATTAGCCAGCACAGCTGCTTTAACCCGCAGCACACGCCAGCCAGGATAACAGTAAAAGTCTATGGAAAGCTATCTAGTTATAGCAACAAGGTCAAAGGTCTGCTTGTATGACACGATTTTACAACATGGTCTTACATTATGGGCTGTTGTTTGGATAATTAGAACAGTGTCGTTGTTTCTTTATTGTAATCAAAGTGTCTACCTTGCTGTTTTACCTTATTTTATTTTATTTGCTCGCAATTACAGTTTGTCAAAATGTGTTAGGTGAGAATCTGGGGTTACAGTTTAACTACTTATACCTGCAAACAACCAGACATTAGTGTTAAAAGGTGTTAAACCTGACCATAATAAAGAGTAGCATCTTGTACTGTACCTGTATTTCTTTGAATTCAACCACATTTTTAACCAAATTTGAAAACAAAAGATAAACATTGTCCTGCCTGTCAAGGCTGGATTCTCTTCACAATATCAAGATGCATCAAATAATATTGCGATGCAGCATTCTTAGTGAGTTGTTTTAATTGATTTACTGAAAGAAAAATCATTGATCCCACAGTTGATTTCTGGTCACTCACATCTTCTCTCTCTCTCTCTGTTCAGGGGTGTGTTTTCACTGGCCATCCAGAATCTACACATCCGCTCTCTTGGGTTGCGTTCACTACGCAGCGTCAGTGGAGGTTTGGTCCTGTTGCACAACAATTCCCAGCTGTGCTACACCAGTTCACTGCCCTGGGGCATTCTCCTCCATCCCACCCAGGGACCCCACCGCATTGTCAGCCAGAACCAGGACGCCCAACTCTGTGGTGGGTGTAATGCAATGCCAATGTCCATTAAAGACACTGTGGGTTGCACTTTGATCAGGCACTTTATTCAAGTTGAATCGGCGAGATACAAGAATCACTTCCATTTGTTGATCCAACAGAAATCCAGCTGCAGAAAATACTGTTTTATGAGTTGCATTTTAAACAACATTGATGGATGTTGTTGCATGGTAAATATTTGTAATTGATGAATAAGGAGGCACTTGTCTGCCACATCATTCTTGAGTTTCTCTGTGCTTTTTTTCAAAAATGTCTCAATGAAACAGATTTAAACTTTGCAGTGATAGTAAGGAGGAGAGGCCAACAGGAAGTACAGTGTGCATCATGCTCTGTTTCCTCTGCATGTGTTTTCAGAGCAAGAGGGGCGTGTTTGTCACCCGCAGTGCGAGGGGGGCTGCTGGGGCCCGGGGCCCGGCCAGTGTGTGTCCTGCAAGGCTTTGCAACGTGGCACTGAGTGTGTTGAGCAGTGTAACATCGATCAGGGGTAAGAAAGTTTGTGTGTTTGTGTGGGTGTGGCTGCACTAAATCAATAAAAAGCCAAGTGATAATGTTCCAAATAATACAGTGTACTGTGTGTCATAATCCCCAAACAAGTTGTCCAGTACAAAAAAGGCTAAATGAATCACGTATTCGCCTAAAGTAAAAATGTGAACAGGTGGAGTTGACTGGACTAGCAGTCAGTGCCAAATGCCAAATTAGTCACGATGAATCAATCGGAAAGCTTTTAACTTTAATTGTGCCCTTAAGCAGCTGTACATCAATGACAAAGCAAATACATGTGATAACACTGGAGACTTAACACCGGATTTCTCTGAGCAGTAACTGAGCTAATTTTTCATATGTATGTAAGTGAAATATAGATAACACAGAAGTAAAATCAATTTTGAAGTTGTTAGTTTGTATCAGTTGTCCTGCAGTTTGATGATGTGTGTGTGCACGCTTCACACTGTCAAAAAACCTAAAATATCCCACTGATGAACACAAAAAGCATGACTTAACACTTCATATGTGCTTAAACTTAAATGATGTTTGAGTAATTGTACTTGTATGATGAAATAATCTGAAAATATGTTTGTTGCCTATGTTATTTGGGCTGAGCGATATAGTTAAAATCAATATCACAATATTAATGATGTGGCAAATGTTGAAATACTGAACAAAAATACTCCCGCACACTCTCCTCTTCCCTTGCAGTCAGAGATATAACATCGTTTGGTACACAGACCTTCATCAGGTTAAAAAAAGTTTAATAAAATAACCTAATAAAGTTCTGTGTACCAAAACGTTATTATTAAATATCTACGACTGCAAGTGAAGAGGACTGTGTTCGGAGTATTTTTGTCCAGTATTGTCGACCTAAGGTCTTCTCCTACGCACCTGTCGACCGGCAGGTATGCACAAGTTCTGCTCTTAAATGTTGAAATACTGAAATATGTTTATTTGTTTTCTTGCTCAGAGTTAGATGAAAAGATTAATACCACTCTCATGTCTGTTTGTTCAATACAAAGCTATAACCAGCAGGTTCTATGGCTTCATATTTTATGTACTGGTGAGAGAGTGGTATCAATCTTTTCATCTAACTCTCAGCAAGAAAACGAATATGCGTATTTACCAAAATGTAGAACCATATCTTTCATGATATGGTCGCAATGTGATCACTCAATGTTGTTAAACGGTAACATACATTGTTGTCCAGCCCTTTGTGGTTCAGAGAACACGTTATCCTGTGCAGGTCATCTGGTGAGGCTAACATTGGCAGTTATTTGTAGGTGGGGCCCACCTTTCTAAAAATGTATTTCCTTATGAGTGTCAGGTGCTTTAGATAAAAGCACCCAACAAATGCCAGACTGTGTTATGGGGCGTTATGTTAAATCCCTGCTGTGCTTGTGTTGCAGGTCTATCCGTGAATACATAGATGGATCTTTGTGTGTTGCCTGTCACGCGGAGTGTCAAATTCTCAATGGCTCTGCCTCCTGTCACGGTCCGGTAAGATGTTCATGCAGTCCTTATATACTAAAATAAAACCTGAGAATCTACTCAACCATAATGATTCCTGACATTAAAGTGAAAATCAGCCTTTTGGGCTTCAAATCTTATCCGGATGTGTTCAATCAAACATTATGGCAAAGAAACCTGTTAAAACATCACTTGTTTGTTCAGTTCAAACAATTTTTTTTTTTATTTACAAATTGACCACAACTGTTCATTCCTGTAGCTGTTAGATTCGTTGGTCTTTGAAGGATTGTAATACTTAAGTAATATAAAAAAACATTTAAAAAAAAAAAAAGTATTTTCAAAAGAAATTGTGCTGAAATTACATGACAGTTTATCTGTAGTTATATATACGATACGATACGATACGATATGATACAACTTTATTGTCAATTTGCACTGAAATTCATTTTGCATCCATAGGCAGCTCAGTTTGAGAAAAAGTACACATACAATAGACATACTGTTACCATAAACAGACTGACATATATATTGTTAAACGGTTACCTTTTAGTATTGCACTTCTGGTTGGACAAAACAAGCTATTTGAATACATCACCTTGGGCTCTTGGAACTTTGAATGGGCATATTATTGTCATATGTATATCTATATCTATATATATCTATATATAGATATAGATAGATATATATATATATTTATTATTATTATTATTATTATAGGTTGTTATTTTTTTTTGAATTTTTTGTCTTTTAGTTATTTTCTGTTATTTAATAATTTAAGCCGTAAAAAAATGTGCAATGAACTGAAGTAAACAACTTTCTGGAAGATGATGAATGAACATTTCAGTACAGTATTAATATAAAATATATATATATACACATTGAAATATGATTCATAAACATTTCATAATACATCACAAAGCAGCACAGGGACTAATTAACAAATGAAAAGTCAAGTCAGAAAGTATGACCCATGTAACCACTAGTCCTGGGTTTGCTTTGTTTGCATGTCATCCCCCTTGCTCTTTCACCACATTCCCTACCTGTCTCTGCTGTTAAAACTATACATGCACCCCATTATACCTGTGTGTATGTCTGCAAAACATTTTCTGTGTAAATGTACTTAAATATTTCACTCTGTGTGTCTTCAGGGTGCAGAACATTGTTCAGAGTGTCGAAACGTCCAGGACGGTGAGTTTTGTGCGGATCATTGTCCCAGAGGTGGGAAGGGGGATCAGCAGGCTGTGTGGAAGTACGAAAACGCTACACGACACTGTCTGCCATGCAACAACTGCACGCTGTCGTGAGTGGATACACACACATCACAAACACAAGCACACGTTGCACACACACACAATGAGAATGATTTCACACCCAGCGCTTGTGTGTTTCAGCTGCACTGCGGTGGATAATCGAGGCTGCCCCATGGATACCAGGACGGGGTGAGCTACTTCAAACGTTCAGATGTGTTAATGGCGTGGTGGGGGATTTTCTTGGAGCTTCTTTTTGAAGATTAGGAGCTGTGTTTAACTGTTTATTTCTCTGTTTAGACCGGGTACAACCATCGCAGCTGCAGTGGGTGGAGTGGTGCTCTTCTTCATCCTGCTGGCTCTGATGGTCTTCTACCTGAGGAGACAGAAGACGCTGAAGAGGAAAGAGACGATGAGGAGGATCCTGCAGGAACACGAGGTGGGCACCGAGCACCATCACTAGCTACAAATACTGATGTTTTATCTTTTAAGTAGTTTTGTGTTACAGCTTCTGTTGTGTGTTGTTGAAACAGGTGGGAGTTAATTTGCTGGAAGTTGAATGCTGAACATAAATGTGACTTAATTGTTTTAAATTCAGGGCAAAATGTAGCTCTTAGGTTCTCTTGGGTGTTGTAGTGTGTAATAAAGGAATCTGCCATCTGCTTCCTTCATGAGTACAGCTGGTGGAGCCTCTAACACCCAGCGGTGCGTCACCCAATCAGGCTCAGATGCGTATCCTGAAGGAGACTGAGTTGAAAAAACTCAGGGTGCTGGGTGCAGGGGCCTTCGGTACTGTTTACAAGGTATGTGAGCCAGTTCATTAACACCACCTTTTATATTCAGCTTTATGTCTTTGGTGAGTGGTTTTGATTGTTTTGTTGCAGGGAGTGTGGGCTCCTGACGGGGAAAATGGGAAAATACCAGTGGCCATTAAGGTGTTACGAGAGAACACGTCGCCAAAGGCCAATAAAGAGATCCTTGATGTGAGCACAAGCCAATTGCACGCAGCTACAGTACACATAAATACAGTTCTCAACCCCTCAACATCTCTCCTCTGTCTTCCTTAGGAGGCCTATGTGATGGCAGGAGTGGCCAGCCCCTTTGTGTGCCGTCTGCTGGGGATTTGTCTGACCTCCACGGTGCAGCTGGTCACTCAGCTGATGCCGTACGGCTGCCTCCTCGACTACGTCAGGGAGAACAAGGACCGCATCGGCTCCCAGTTCCTCCTCAACTGGTGTGTCCAGATCGCCAAGGTATGTAAACAAAAAACAGGGCTATCATCTTTGTGCTATGCATTTGATTTAAGTGCATATAGTTAGAAGTAGAAGTAAATGTGTATATTTTTCTTAGCAAAACAGCAGTGTCTGAATGTTGCTGTTGATTGTTGCTGTCTTATTTTTCCTTTCAAATTTGATGTGGTATCAGTTTGTGTATTTGTGGACACATGGATTAGTGGGTGATGGATCTGTGTGTATGTAGGGGATGAGTTATCTGGAGGAAGTCCGGCTGGTCCACAGAGATTTGGCCGCCCGCAACGTTCTGGTCAAGAACCCAAACCACGTGAAGATCACCGACTTCGGTCTGGCCCGTCTGCTCGATATAGACGAGACTGAATATCACGCTGATGGAGGGAAGGTAAGATGGCTGTGATTGTAGGAGCATCCACACTGGAGACGTCCACAGTTATTTATTTACTTAAACTGGCGTCTGTATCTGTATTTCTAGGTACCGATTAAATGGATGGCCCTGGAGTCTATTCTGCACAGGAAGTTCACTCATCAGAGTGACGTCTGGAGCTACGGTCAGTATCACTCAGTGCTCTTAACCCTGTGTTGCTGTTTGATAGGGCTGCAAAGTTAATTTTATGTTTTTCTAATGTAGCATGATACTATAAGGTGTTCCTTTTTTTAGCAAGTAAGGTTTTAATCAAGTGTTTATTTTAGGGCTGTCAATCGATTAAAATATTTAATCAAGATTATCGCATGATTGTCCATAGTTAATTGCGATTAATCGCAAATTAATCGCACATTTTTGATCTGTTCAAAATATACCTTAAAGGGAGATTTGTCAAGTATTTAATGCTCTTGTCAACATGGGAACAATATTATTCAGAAACCCTCACAGGTACTGCATTTGCGTAAAAAATATGCTCAAATCATAACATGACAACTCTAAAATGCCCCAAACTGCATGTGATTATCATAAAGTGGGCATGTCTGTAAAGGGGAGACTCGTGGGTACCCATAGAACCCATTTTCATTCACATATCTTGAGGTCAGAGGTCAAGGGACCCATTTGAAAATGGCCATGCTAGTTTTTCCTCGCCAACATTTAGCGTAACTTTGGAGCGTTATGTAGTGTCCTTCACGACATGCAAGTATGACATGGTTGGTACCAATGGATTCCTTCGGTTTTTCTAGTTTCATATGATCATATGATGTCCAGTATCTTCACTCTAGCTTTAAAAAAAAAAATGCTTCAAGTAGTAGCAAAGTTAGAAAAATAATGCAATCAATAGTTGCATATGCAATGAATGGTTTTACAAACCAAACTGCTGTAAATACTGACACACTGATTTTACGTAAAGCTTAGTTTCATGCCAGTCATCTTTCCATATGTCATTAGTAAATTATAAAGTTTTTCAATTGTTTATATTTTATTTATTTAATCATACATTTCCTTCTCAGGTGTGACGGTCTGGGAGCTGATGACGTTTGGTGCTAAACCCTACGACATGATCCCAGCGAGAGAAATCCCAGAGGTTTTAGAGGGAGGAGAACGGCTTCCCCAGCCGCTCATCTGCACCATCGACGTCTACAGGATCATGGTCCACTGTCAGTAGTTGATTTTACATTTTGTCTGTGTCTCAAGGTTTAATCTGATTCAGTAAATCAACGGGATGATTAATGTGGAACTTGAACATGAATATGGATGAATAAGCAGATGAATTGGTGTTTCTATGTATGTTTTTTATGTATATTGGCAGTTAGAAGATGATTGATTCTTGATTTTTGTGTTTGGATGGCAGGTTGGATAAATGACCCAGACAGCAGGCCGAGGTTCAAAGATCTGGTGACTAAATTTAGTGCCATGGCCAGAGATCCACCTCACTATGTAGTCATTCAGGTGTGTTTCATGTTGCAAATGTTTGACTTTTTGTGACTTTACAAAGTACATTGTAGTATGTTATTTGTCTAAAGCATTCATGTTTGCAATATTATTGCTGTTTTTTCCTTGAAAATAAGATATGTTATGTCTATGGGGATAAATAAAGACTTACTTATATGTTTTTACTGTGTTTTCCATCCGTGTTGTTCTTTCTCTGTCTTGCAGAATGATGAGCAGATGAGCATGTCCAGCCCAGTGGACAGCCAGTTCTTCAGGATGCTTCTGGAGGAGGAAGGGAACAACATGAGGGAACTGCTGGATGCTGAGGAGTATCTGGTGCCTCAGCCAAACCACTTCCCCAGGGTTCAGGGAGACGGGGTTCAAGCCAACGGGCCGTCCAGACATCAGTCGTACAGGGTCAGTGGGGAAGGAAGATGTTTCTTTTTCTTACTTCACTCAGCCATAGAGACCTGGGAACCCTTTGAGTGACTGAATTCTTGTCTGTATTTCATTCCTCTCTCTCCAGCAGAGCCGAGATCAGGGCTTAGACGTTGAGCCCTCCGTCGCCGGCGGCCCTCGAAGCATGTACTCCTCCCTGAGCACTCTTGGCCGCAGCCAGTACCCCACCTTACCTTTAGGAGCCAGCACCTCTAACGGCATATGGATCCCTCAGTACCCGACGCTGACTCGCAGCCCCTCGGCCGGGGGCCAGTCTGACTCTGTGTTCCTGGACGGGTCTCCAGACGACCCCTCGCTGCCCCCGGCCAGCCCCGGACGCTACAGCAAAGACCCCACCTACTCCAACGGGAGCCAGGGCGACCTGGAGACAGACGGGCCAAATGGCTTTCATCATCCTCATCACCCTCATCACTCATTGCCCAGACGGAGTCATGGGTATATTCAAAATCACCCCTTGCCAGGTGAGCGGGAGAAAAATGAATAATATGGAAGGAAATGTTTGATAAATATAATGATTTCAGCATATTTTTTATGCTAAATGCAATACCTGTGAGGGTTTCTGGACAATATTTGTCATTGTTTTGTGTTGTTAATTGTTTTCCAATAATAAATATATACCTTAATTTGCTTAAAGCAAGCATATTTGCCCACTCCCATGTTGATAAGAGTATTAAATACTTGACAAATCTCCCTTTTAAGGTACATTTTGAATGGATAAAAAATGTGCGATCGATTGACAGCCCTAGTTCTGACTTTTCTTTCTTCCTCCATCTGTTTAGAGTACGTCAACCAGGAGATTCAGGATTCCAGGCCGGGGATCCCCGAGCGGCCCACCACACTGCCTCGTAAAAGCAGAGCAGAACGGCGCCTCCCTAACGGCCTGAGCTCCGGTCACAGCATGGAAAATCCGGGATACTTGGTCCCCGCGGGTGCCGGAGCCACCACCGCCACCTCTCCAGCCTTCGACAACCCGTACTACCTGGACCTTGTGGCCAAAGCCAACGCTGTAGCCGGGGCTGCGGCAGTGGACGGCCCCGAGGCACCAGAGAGAGCGCCGAGGCACGTGAACGGGTTTGTGACCTCCACGGCAGAGAATCCAGAGTATCTGGGACTAGCGGACACCTGGAGTGGATATACTTGAGGAGAGTAATGTGATGAACTCAAGAGGAGTCACCAGTTTGTGTTCAACTGAGGGAAACGATGAGCGAGAGAAAGGGAAGATGCATATTTGTGTGACAGAAACGAGCTGGCGTGTGATTGATACTGGGAATGGTATGTGCACGTGGAACAAATTCAAATCGGTCGATGTTGTCCCGCAAAAGTCGCCAAATCACACCCAGTTGTGACACAGCATGACTCGACAAAGTGTAGCATTTAATCTGGTGTCTGGCATCATTTGTATTCCCGTCTTCCTTTCAGCAATCTGTGCTCTCAGTGTGACTGTTAAGTGCCAAAAAAAGAAGTTCACTCAGCCTCTGTATATAACTCAGTACTTCATAAGCAAAGGAGTTCCCATTTTGTCAAAACCCAACATGGTACGAGAAGGGTCTGATTATCACAGAATCCAACATTTGACTGGATTGATGAATGCTGATTTTTTTTTTAAAAAACATGTTTAATGTCCGTGGTTGTTTCTATTCGTGAAGCATTTTTGTATTTCCCTGAGTTCCCCCGTGCTATATGTTGTTCCATATGCTACCCAGCCAGGCCAAAATGAGAGAAAATAACATATACTTTGACAAAGTGGGCCGTGATACGCATTGAAGGCGGTGTTTAGTATTCTGGTCACTTTGTCTCTGACCTGATGGGGGTCTTCAACACACTCAAAGCCATTTTGTTTTGGCCAGAGAAGTCCCAGCAGCCCATCTGGCCAGTAAACATGCTCCCTGAAAGAAAGGCATCCTGTATGGAGAAGACAGAGGCATTGTGCCACACTGATGTATGTGGTCGTTAGTGTCTTGGCTGCAGCGACTTTGTGGTACGACGGATAAGATACGAGGTACTAGCAGACGTTTTAAGCTGCAAAATTCTCAAAAATGTTTTTGTTTAAAAGACAAAGTGTACTTGTAACTAAGTTAGAGCCAAGTTTTCAGGGATTTTGCAAATACTTAGGGAAGATTATGTGCATTTTTTATTATGCACAATGCACTACAAGGTAGGATACTGTCCCCCCAGGCTTGTGTTATCACAACAAGCCTTTTTGGTTTTAGTGGCCTTTCACTGTGCAAAGAAAGCACTACAAGCTATTGGTGAGTATATTCCACAAGAAGTGAAGAATTTGCATGTATGTATACATGTTTGTTACCCTACATGGAACGGAAAAGCAGCTGTGCTTTTTTGTGTAAAAAAACGAGCAATACACTCGACACTAAAGCTGAGGGAGAAACGTCGCTCCGCTCGGTTTGGATAATCAATGCATGGCTCAAATTCCACTCAGCGAGAACACACAGGCATCCCAGTTAATAATCAACAGCATTTTTTTTTTTTTGAAGAGTGCTTTTTTCATGTTAACTGGTGTTGGGGCTGGGGGAGGTCAAAACCGAGTCAAAGGAGCCATTGTTTGACGCTCATGTCAATGTTGGAAAGTCAGCGCTCGCCCAACTCGCACGTCCCAACGACTGATGTTGTCTCAGCTTTGAAAAGAGAGAAATAGTTTCCTTCTGTAGAGGTTTGGAGCTCGGCCGCAGAACGTGGCTCAGTGTTTAGAGCTCGAAATCCTGAAACAAGTCTTGAAACAATTGAACCTCCGTCAACACATCAGTTCTACTCTGAAAGTCTTTTATCTTGATGTTCTCATACGGGTTTTGAAGAGTTTTGTTCCAGAATAAGGATCCCTAAAAATGAAACCTGATTTTATATATATATAATAATTTCTTACATAAAAATAACATGTTTTTATAAAAACATAAGATTTTATTTTAATACCCTCAACTATCATATACTAACGTTATTTCGAATGGAATTATTATTGAGTGATCACATAATTGTTTTTTAGTATATAATGTATATTAAATATGGTGTTTTTGGAATGAAACCCTTCATATGTATTGTTGTTGTCAGGTGAAGACCTCATATCTCCACATAAAAAATAAATAAGCAGACTTTAGATTGACTAAAAATGTTTTTTTCACAGAAAAGTGTGTAACATTTAAATTTAAAGGTCCACCCACAGACTTTTTTTATATTACCCAATAGCACCATTGAGTCTTTAAAACTTTACATTTTAAAATATCAACCGTAAGGTGTGAAGAAATCTGGAGGTGCTGGGTGTTCTAAAAACGAAATCGAGTACCTACTAGGGCTGTCCTTGACCAAAGAAATTCTTAGTTGACTAAGGACCCAAACACACCTTTGAGTCGCCTCACGTTGCCTTTGTCTTGGTCAAAAAGTTGCACTCGAACACACCGCAAAGACTACAGCCGACGGCCAACCACTACGAACGTTCTGCGCCTGCAAGAGATGAAATAACTGTCCCTACCAGCAGGCGGCGGTAGTCTGTATTCATCATTCTAAAAGGGAAACCGGACGACCGAGGATTGCGGATATACAAGCCGTTGTTATGATACGTACATGAAACAAACTTAACTTTGTTCCAGATGGACATGTCGCTGTGAAAATATCCGTGTTTTGGAACGATCAGATGAGATGATGTGTTTTTCCTCTTGACTGTACTCTTGCTTTCCACACGTCCGTTTCTATTCTCATGCACTGATTCGTTTAAGCTGAATAGCCAATCGGAGTGATTTCTCTCACCGCCGGGCACCGCCGCTGATTCAACATGCTGAATCGGCCAGAAAAAGTCAGACAGAATAGAGCTGACGATGCGAGACACACCGAAAAAAATAGGCGACAGACGCTCACAGACGGCCCCAAACTGTTCGACGACCGATCGTCGGCTTGGTGTGTCGGGGCCTAAAGACTCGAATTTTGTTGACTAATCAATTCAATTTATTGAACTGATCTTTAAAACTGAGTTTCTCCACAAGAATCACACACGAAGCAGCACTTTAAATCGAATGCTTACCTGGGATTTGCTCATAAGATTCTCGGAAATTAGTGGAAATTAATGGACTAAGAGGGTGCAGCCCCAGTGCCTACAAACATCCCTCTGCTGGAGATACAAGGTTTTCACAGGATCATAACAATGTTAAAGCACAGCTCACAGATGTTCCCGCTTCCTTATGAATGTGATATTCTTCCTGGAGACCTTATATACAATCACTATTAATGTACTGGTGTTTACACTGTCGTGTCTTTTTGTATAAAATGTTTTAGATGTGTCATGACCCAGGACTCTCACAGATAATGATGCTGTCCTCCTTTAAACCACACGTGTCCTTTCTCATGTTTATTTTGATATAAAACCGTTCAGTTGAACTAAAATCAGCTCAGAGCCTGAGGACTGGCACGGTGACTTGTTGGTTTATGGTTTAAACCTTCCTGCCTTTCTCCCTGTTGAAGTGTTCTTGGGCAAAATGTTGAATCATAATCTGATTTGAATTAGCTAAATGTTGAAAAAGTAAATGGTTGTTGGTCTCTTTTTAAATTTTGAGATCAAGCAGGAGCGCAAGCTGAATGAAAATGAGGCCTGTGACTGTTAAACCTCTTCAAAAGTGTGTTTAAAAAGTCTCATCCAAGGAAGGAACAGTCAACTAACGAGAGTGTGCTGAAGGTTTTATAAAATTAAATATCTGTAATTTACATTTTGAACAAAATGTATCTTTTGTACTTTACATGTGAATACATTTTTTTTTACCTTTCACAGTTTTGTGTGATTGTGACAGAACATGAATAATAATAATAATCATTTTATTGGGAGTTGTTTTTTTTTTAATGCATTTTTTCTTATTTGGTCAGTAAGTCCCATAATGTAAATGTGTAGTATATATAAATAAATAAAAACAATCACTTTGGTAGCTAATTTGATTGAATGCATTGTGACCAGTCGCTCTACTGTGGAGGGAATAAATACGTAAGAAAATATTTTATGAAGAAATGGTCATTTTATATGGAATTGTTTGCATACGTTGTGTGTCATTAAAAGCATATAAAACACTTTTTTTCTGTATTCTTTCCTCTCATTTTCTAACACTTATGTAAACTGGATTAAATCCTAAACTCATTGCATTGAAAGGCCCATTATATTGCGATGATTATCAGATTTTATTTTCTTGATGCCATTATGATTGTCGTTAATTGTCAATAATCCTGTATTTACCTGACACAAATGTTGATTTAATGCATTAAGTTTGATATGTAAAATGCAAACTGGTGTTATGCACATAGTGAGCTGCAGAAATGTGATGCACTGCAGGTTGTACTGCCACCCAGTGATGGTTAACTGGAACTACAACGATGGTGTTTATCTAAAGAACAAAGAGGAGGAATTCTTTGGCTCATGTTTACTGTATCATTTGATTTTTCCACTCCTTCATAAGTAGTTCTGATATTGTGTTATTTCCACTGACAACCGCATGATTAACTACCTCTTCCTTTTGATTTATGCTAATTCAATATAAACAATGAAAATGTATTTTGTATAATCCTCAAAAACATATATTGGTTGAAATGTACATGGTTGGTTTGAATCTACGTTTAAATGTAGAGATGAATGATTTGAGGTGACAGTGTTGTTCTAAAGACTTTCTTCAACCGGCCTGGTAAAGGTCAACCCTTGACCTTTGACCTCTAACTGTACCATGAGGCAGAGAAAACATAACTTTAACATATCCTATGCAGATTATATCACAATAACTACTTAACCAGTGCTTCTAGCAACACATTAACTAACAGACTCTGCAATAGTCAGCTTGCTTCTTTGTTTATAAAAACATCTGTATAGCCCAAGACTGAAAAATGATCCTCAGTGTCACTTGCATATTCAAATCACAATTTTCATAAGATAAACAAATTGGCCGCTTTTTCCGAAAACGAGGTCAGATCCTCAAGGTACCACGGCACTTAAACACATTTATATTTGCCTCCCGGGTGTCTTATGTATTCCTGTTTTACTTCAGGTATAGACGATCACCGATCAGGGTGAAATGTTTCTCCGTGTGCATCCTCGCTCTCAGAATCTGACCCTCAACTTCAACGAGCCTTCGGGGGAAATGTTTGGACACTGTGAAGACATGATGGCGGGTATTATAACCTGGGCTTCTCTCAGCGCTCTCTTCTCTCTGGTTGGATGTCCTGCATGTGTCGCTGTCCTCTGGGAGCTGTTTCGGAGACACAAAGCAGGAACCCCCGTCTCCCCCAACGACGTCTTCATGCTCAACCTCACCGTCATGGACTTGGTCTTCTTGCTTTTTGTCCCGTTCGAGCTGTGTAACTTCATCCTGTGGCACATGAGCTCCGTTCAAATATTGAGCAGCTTCCTGTACGCCTTGAACCTGGCTGGGCGACCTCTTCTCACAGCGTGCATCTGTCTGGACTGCTACCTGGCTGTGGTCCATCCTGTCACCTACCACGCCAGGAAGAGTCTGACCCCCCGGGTGCTCATGGCGGCTGCCGTGTGGACCGTCACGGCGGCTCAAGGGATCGCATCCGCGTTCGTCGTCGAGATGAACCACAGCGCCTGGTCCATGTTTGTGTACGCCATAGCGCTGCCTGTCATTGTCGTCTGTGATGTCTCCATCCTCTGGACTCTGAAGAAGTCCCTACGTGCAGGCGGGGGGGACCTCCACCCCAGGAAGAAGAGGGCCCTCCAGATCATCGCCAACAGCATGGTCATGACCTTCACCTCGTACATCCCTCCGGTGCTGGCGTACACCCTAGGGGATCTGATTATCAGCGATGACAAAGTGTATGAATGCCTTTTAGCCATACCCATCCTGATAACCCCGACCGCAGGGAGCGTGATCATGCCTCTGCTCTATTTTGGGAATCTGGGGAATCTGAAGAGCCCGTGCTGTTTGGTGTAACGGTTCAGAAGGTTTATAGTAGTAATGTGTGTCACTAACAAAACAACTATCTTTATGCACTCACAGGTTTTAACCATTTACAAGCGTAACAGGGTCATTATATGTACCCTATGTCTATGTTTTTTTTATATAATTACACAAAATGGATGTAGTTGCACTTTATTTTGAATGGTAGAACCTCCAAACTCCAGGATATGTGAAGTTCAGAGCCCTTCCTCCTTCATTTCTTCTCCTGTGGTCCTTACTATGTTCTTTTAATACATCCATGATAAATCCCCTTTGCTGTTTTGTGCAACTATCTTGTGGTAGAGGTGGGTGTCTTTTCTTTTGGCTGATTTATTATCCTTATCCATCCCATTATTTATCGAGGCCTTCTTGATTTTATGTCGTGTACACCAAAGAGCTAACTGAGACTGTCCCGAATAACATTTTTTGGGCTTCGATCCTTCGGTGAGTAATATTTGAAGGTATTCGAAGCTTCATTTCGTGGCGCGGCGCAGCAAACTGACATGTTCTTCTGTCTGTCTGCCTCCATTTCCACTGTTTCAGTGCTGCTGCTGCACTACTGCACACACACAACAAACAGCTAATAATAATTAATGTTGAATATGAGTAATAAATAATGTTATTCCTTATTTCATGTGCTATTTTGGGATTTATACATTATTATTACATACTTATATATATATATATAAACAAAAAAACGATGCATTGATTTGGAGGTTGAATACCATGGCAACGGTCAAAGCTTCAAAGCATTCAGGTCAGCCCTAAAGTGAACAGAACAATGGCCAAGCACCAGGGAAAAGAAAACACTGAATTTGTCAACAAAAGAAGCCTATTAAGTATGTATGATTTAATATATATATATATATATATATATATATATATATAAATACAACAATACAGACAGAGAATTATATTAAAAGTTCCTAAAAATAACAGGAAAACTCATCTCTGATGTGATATTCACAGGAAATAATCTGCTCAAAATTCATTCAAATCGCTTGTTTTATAAATTCCTGCAGTTATTGTGTTCACTATTTGGGTTAATTGTACAGTTGATTAGTTGTTCTGTACTGTTATTGTTATGCAATGAAATATGAAATATCCATAAAATGTCACTTAGTCAGAAGTAATGACTATTGTTTACTCAATGATAGAAAAGGGGTCCCTTAATAAGAAAAAAGGGTTGTAAACTGTCATAATATGCAGCATCCAGATCGGATTTGAGCCATAATTGCTTCCAATATATCACATATGTTAATGAAACATTTTTAAGGAAAGAGCTGTAAAAGTTTGTGTAACACACATATACAGTAAAAACATATATATATATATATATATATATATATATATATATATAT